>JAQIUQ010006403.1:0-99711 GCA_030378365.1 Hybognathus amarus
CATTGGTTTAGACTCTGTTGTTATGGATCATCATCGCTGTCCTGCGTTCTCATTGGTTTACACTCTGTTGTTATGGATCGTCATCGCTGTCCTGCGTTCTCATTGGTTTACACTCTGTTGTTATGGATCGTCATCGCTGTCCTGTGTTCTCATTGGTTTACACTCTGTTGTTATGGGTCGTCATCGCTGTCCTGCGTTCTCATTGGTTTACACTCTGTTGTTATGGATCGTCATCGCTGTCCTGTGTTCTCATTGGTTTACACTCTGTTGTTATGGATCGTCATCGCTGTCCTGTGTTCTCATTGGTTTAGACTCTGTGTTATGGATCGCCATCGCTGTCCTGTGTTCTCATTGGTTTACACTCTGTTGTTATGGATCGTCATCGCTGTCCTGTGTTCTCATTGGTTTACACTCTGTGTTATGGGTCATCATCGCTGTTCTGCGTTCTCATTGGTTTACGCTCTTGTTATGGGTCATCATCGCTGTCCTGGTGTTCTCATTGGTTTACAAGCTCTGTTGTTATGGATCGTCATCGCTGTACTGCGTTCTCATTGGTTTACGCTCTGTTATGGGTCATCATCGCTGTCCTGCGTTCTCATTGGTTTAGACTCTGTTGTTATGGATCGTCATCGCTGTCCTGTGTTCTCATTGGTTTACACTCTGTGTTATGGATCGTCATCGCTGTCTGCGTTCTCATTGGTTTACACTCTGTTGATGGATAGTCATCGCTGTCCTGTGTTCTCATTGGTTTACACTCTGTTGTTATGGATCGTCATCGCTGTCCTGTGTTCTCATTGGTTTACGACTCTGTTGTTATGGGTCGTCATCGCTGTCCTGCGTTCTCATTGGTTTACACTCTGTTGTTATGGATCGTCATCGCTGTCCTGTGTTCTCATTGGTTTACACTCTGTTGTTATGGGTCGTCATCGCTGTCCTGCGTTCTCATTGGTTTACGCTCTGTTATGGGTCATCATCGCTGTCCTGCGTTCTCATTGGTTTAGACTCTGTTGTTATGGATCGTCATCGCTGTCCTGCGTTTCTCATTGGTTTACGCTCTGTTGTTATGGATCGCCATCGCTGTCCTGCGTTCTCATTGGTTTACACTCTGTTGTTATGGATCATCATCGCTGTCCTGTGTTCTCATTGGTTTACACTCTGTTGTTATGGGTCGTCATCGCTGTTCCTGCGTTCTCATTGGTTTACGCTCTGTTATGGATCAGTCATCGCTGTCCTGTGTTCTCATTGGTTTACACTCTGTTGTTATGGATCGCCATCGCTGTCCTGTGTTCTCATTGGTTTAGACTCTGTTGTTATGGATAGTCATCGCTGTCCTGCGTTTTCATTGGTTTACGCTCTGTGTTATGGATCGCCATCGCTGTCCTGCGTTCTCATTGGTTTACACTCTGTTGTTATGGATCGTCATCGCTGTCCTGTATTGTCATTGGTTTACGACTCTGTTGTTATGGATCGCCATCGCTGTCCTGCGTTCTCATTGGTTTACACTCTGTTGTTGTGGACAGAAATCTAATACAACTTCTTACCAGTTTTGTCTAGCAAAGTATTAGATATGACTGAGAGAGATCATAAATGAAGATAAAAATAAAAGGCCCACTTCCAACACATCGGCCAATCAGAAACACTTATCGGCAAATGCCAAGATTTTAAAAATGCCAAATATCTGGCTGATGTCGGCCTTGGCGCATATCGGAGGACCACTAGTGTGTGTGTGTGTGTAGAGCTCATATAGGTCAGTGTGTTCACTCTGGATGAGGAATATGTGAATGCTGATTAGTGTGTGGAGTGCACATAGCCTGGCCTACATCTGCGAGAAACAGACTGTTCTGAACACTGGCATCATGATGAAAGCAGACAGATGAAAACTTATTTATAGGTTTTATTCTTTATTACAGCAGACATGATTTTAAAGAAAGTGTCCATTAATTGTATTTTCAGTGCAAAAAGGGATGTTTTTAAATACACATTAGTAGACATACACTATCTTTGGTGAATTCAGTCTTGTTCTTTAAATGAATGTTATTGTGGTTGGTCGGTTGTGTAAGTTTCAATGATTTATTTATACGATAATGTGAGTGACACATGTGTTTTCATAAACTGACTTCATGAATAATGCATGCAACTATTTTGAAAGCAGCTTGTGTTCAAAATCCCTTATTCTGAAACCCTTTTTACGCTACTCTCTCTCTCTATCTCTCTCCTCTTATCTTTATCTTGCTCTCTCTTTCCTCTCTCTCATATATTCTGTGATGCCACCAGAAACTAGGGCATTGAAATCTCATTTGATGTAGAGATTTGCATTCAGTGTTGCGATCTGACATGCTTTCTTCTTTCTTTTGCTTTTTGTCTGAGAGATTGAGACTGGGAGCTGTGTGCTGGGTGTCTGCCAGCCCCAGTGCCCGGGCATGTTGTGCCACATTGCCTCATGAGAGGATGAAGAACACACACACACACACTCAGCCCAGGCCATCATGGCAGAGGCTGAAAACAAAGCTGGCATGTCTTTATAATGAGAAGAGGGGCTGAGAGCTCTTTACACTCACACTCACACACACACACATTGAAATTCAGGGCTCGTAGCAGTGCTGGGTCACACAGTGTGTGAATTTCAGGAGACTGGAACACTTTCACAGAAAGAGAAAACACCTGAATAAAGCCCAAGATATTTGCTTTATAACACCTCTGGGTTACTCTTAATTTAAGTCATGCATGTTCTTAATGCTTTATAATATGCATATATTAAATGATTGTAACCCCAGTTGCATTTTCACATGATAAAACCTGAAAATGTCATGAGATAAATGCATTAAAATGCATGTTGTAACTGTGGTTTAAGCAAAGTAATTGACTCTGGTCCATTGAATTATTGGAAATGAATGTGCAGATGATGTAATTTCTCCTTGGGCGTGCATTCAATTTCTAATCATTTGATGGAACGAAATCATTTACAGTAGATTATTATGTGTTTTCTCAGACATTGTGAATGCATTATAATGCATTTTGCAAGGTTGTCATTAACTAAAACTAAAAGTCCCCCTGTAGTCAACCAATTTATCCCTTAAAACTCATCTTTGTAATTCACCAAAATTGCATATTTAAATTTTTTTTTTCCTTTAAAAAAAGTCTTTGTCTTAAATTAGCTTGAATGTAACTCTATACCCTTCCCTCATTTAGTAGTATGCGGTTCTATGAATATGCAAATTATCATTTTTAACTAAAACACATACGTATATTACTACACTGAACTATACTAAAAATGATAGAAGCATTAAAAAAAACTTGGAAAAATTAAAAATTAAAAGCAAACAACTACATAATTAAAAAAAATCTAATTCAAAATATGAACTAAAACTATAATACTTATGCTATGATGCTAAACAATTAGTATAATGCGTTTTATATGCTGGCTTTAAATAAACCCCTTTTTTCATCTAATAATGCTTACAATGAAAATCTATTAACATTTGATTCAGTCCTCGACAGCTTAAAGGCAGAGGTGTGTTGGTTGTGTACGGTGATGAACACAGCCTCAGCAGACCTCAGCTACACACACTGCATGCATTAGAGATGTGCCCTCTATTAGCGCCTGTCTCTCCGCTTATCATAAACCTCGCTCTTCTTTTACAAAAATAATTACAGTTCTGCATGGCTGAAGGTGCTCATCGACGCCAGAGTTGCTCAAGGGGCCGGTTTTTAATCACATGCCGCAGTAATCTCTACAATAAGTGTCAGCGGATCATTCACTATACACTCTTTAAAACATTGGCATCGCAAATTTTCGTCACGCTGAGAAAATAATGGTTCTTTTGAGATTCTTTAATTATTTTTTTGCATGCAAGGATTTAGATTAGAACTTCATTTGAATTTCAGGAGTCAAAGAAGAACAAATCTATTGCCACATTGTTCTGAGTAAAAAAAATTAATCCACAACGGCAGCTATACATTATATTTTGGATATTATGATGTTCAGTTTTTTGTTCAGTCTGACTTGTTTATTTGTTTAAAAAAGACCATAATATGTTCTTTCAGACAACGTACGCTTAAATTCTTTGTCTTCCATGTGTTGTGTCACATGTGGTTTGGTGTAAGCTTAGTCAAAGAAAGACTGCTGAAAAGACTAGTAAGTTTAGCATAATATTATGGTTATGGTTTCTTAAAAAAATATTAAAACAATATACATAAAATTGGCCTACCAATCGCCAGTGTGGTTTAACTAACATGCAGTGAACCGTTTCATAGTGACAGGAGAAACGGGAAACAATGCCGTAGAGAGAATAAAAAAAAATTCTAAGAAAATAGAACACATAATTTGACTTTTATGACATCATAACTTTATACTCACGATCAAAAATATCATGGTTTGTAAAAGAAAAAGAGAAGCTTTTACATTTATTGAAAAAAAGTGCAGTACACATCAGTCATTAAACCATTTTTTTCAGGAATATATGAAATTAAGGTGAATACAAAGATTATATTTCTAAGAATATAATCGTGCATTTTAATATAGGTTTTAGCTTTTCATCACCCTTAATAGGGATGCACCGATATGAAAATTTTCGCAAATATGATAATCCGATATTTTACATTTTGAAAGCCGATCACTGATATTTTATATTTTGAAAGCCCAGAACCGATATTTTACATTTTGAAAGCTGATAACTGATATTTTATATTTTGAAAGCTCAGAATCGATGTTCTACATTTTGAAAGCCCATAATCGATATTCTATATTTTGAAAGCCAATAACTAATATTTTATATTTTGAAAGCCAATAATCAAATATTTTATATTTTGAAAGCTCAATAACTGATATTCTGTATTTTGAAAGCCAGAATCGATATTTTATATTGTGAAAGCTGTAGAACTAATATATTTATATTTTAAAAGCTGTATAATCGAATATTCTATATTGTGAAAGCCGATAACCAGTATTTTATATTTTAAAGCCAAAATCGATATTCTGATATTTTAAAAGCCGATAACAGATATTCTATATTTTAAAAGCCGATAATCCAATATTCTTTATTTTGAAAGCTGATAACCGATATTTTGGCTGATAAATCTAAATCCACATTTTTAAGTTTTGAAAGCCTGATTAGGAAAAACAAAAGTCTCACCAAGTAAAAGCCATGTCTCAAGCACACTATTATAATGTTCATATTATAATTGTATCTAGCTTATATGACAGACTTGCGCTGCACATGTTGCACTGAACTGTATTTTCCTTTTTGAAGTGATTTCTATCACATTTCAAAGAATTTAAAAGCAGTGGCGAGCAGTGCACATCGGAAATGTCTCAGCTGAAAGAAATAATCCATAATTTGTCAACTTTAGTAAATTCGAACCAAATTCTTATTACGTAGCAATAACAATAACATTTTAACACACAAAGAACAAATATTGTCCAGATATCGATATGGCGGCCGAATATATCGGCATCCTATTGCTTTAAAAACATGATAAAAGACTTCAGAATGACAGTCTGGTGGGTTTAAATCTTAAAGCCTGTCAGAGAGCAGTAGCGTTTGGCCCATTTACTGCAGAAATGAGGTCTGGTGTCGCCCACAGGTCTCTCTCCCTCTCCCTCCTCCAGGTCATGTTGTTTTGAGTGTCTCTCACACTGAACTCATCTGCCCTGAGCTCTCTCTCTTTCAGCTGCTTCTTGTCTCATTTTCCTTGCTTTCTCAGTCTCCCTCTTTATTTCCATCCTCATCCATGTCTCTGTGGGTCTTGCTTTGAAGCAGCCTGCCCATTTAGGAGGCCACATTATATATTAATCAGCTAATTTCCCTACATTTGCATATGGCGTGTGCGCCCTGGAGTCTGTCTGCACTGGTTGCATGGGTGCAGTTGAGGGGGTTGGTTAGTGTTTGCTGTTTAAAAGAACCAAGTCAATGCTGATATGTGATATTTAATATATATATTTTTGTTTTATTGTTAATTTCTCAATTTTATTTCCCGGAAGTTTGTTTGAGGGGCCTGACATAACATCCAGCCAGATAGCATGAGTTGGGGGTGGATATTGTGTCTTGTCCCACCAATGGAAGACAAAAAATTCGTTATTTGTACTTCATTCATGAAGTGAAACTCATTTTATAGTGTCCTTGTTACATGTACTTACCTTAGTAATAACAGTAAATTAAACATAATTACATGTAACTAACCCTCAACCAAACCCTAACCCTATAGTAAGTACATGTAGATTATTATTATTACTCAGTACTTAAATATATAATTACACTGTAACAATAACACCTTAAAACAAAGTGTAACCCTTGGTTTAATATTTGTTTCTATATTGTACTTAAATGAAACATTTAAATTCTGTCATCATTTTCAATGTAATGAAAATGTTTTGAGGAAAATCTTTTGTGGAAATCAATATTCACCTGGTTACTGGTTACCAGCATTTGTCAAATATCTTCCACAAAAGAAAGGTTCAGAACAAATTTTTTTTTTTTTGGCTCGACTATCTCTTGAATTAGCTCTTTATTTCAGGATCTGATGTGAATAACACACACTTCACTCCTCCAGGGTCTCAGAGATGTATTTTTGGGGCTTATGAAGCTGTTAGGTGCCTGAAATTGCTCATGCATATTTTATAAGGCACCATTTGTAGTCCCGGCATGTTCTGTCATCAGCCAAGGTGACACCGCTGAAATCCCCGTCAGCCAATCAGAGCGGCTGACATCACTGATCGGGGGTCAGGAGAGGTCACTGATTAAGCAGAATGAAAGCTCAGCATTCTGGGTGTTCTAATTTAACTACAGCAAATCAACTTCAGGATCAATAACATCAGCGTGAAACTGCACACTCCGGACACTTATTCAGTCATTTCAGCTCGCCGCATTGATCGCTTCAGTTGCTCATTTATTGACCTGGTATTGTTTAGGCAGGAGTAATGGATCAAACGTGTGTGTGTTCCTCAGACTGCGGGCTGAACGTCCACAGAGCAGTGCTCTAAGATGGTGCCTGAACGACTGCAAGCCGGACCTGAAGCACGTGAAGAAGGTGTACAGCTGTGACCTCACCACACTGGTCAAGGCCCACAACACCAAACGGCCCATGGTGGTGGACATGTGCATACGAGAGTATCGAGTCCAGAGGTGATCGCATCACACACTTTCATCTACTCTGAACACAGATCAAGGGAGATAACACTTTTGTATATCTAGACTCTGTCTTTAACTAGTATGTACTTGCATTAAAGCAATAATTGTTAGGTTTAGTGTATTGCTTGCTGTCGAATGTTATATTGTAAAGCACTTGAGCTGATATTGAGGTCTGCAAAGGTTTGTGTGTGTGTGTGTGTGTGGGTTTGTTTATGTGACTTATGAGGACACAAGTTTGTATAATGACATGTGTATTACACTGGTATTACAACTTATTGGTGGTTTATGAGGACATTCAAAAGTCCTCATAAATCAAATGGCTTAAAAAACATAAAAAACAATGTTTTATTAAAATAAAAAATGCAGCATGTCTCCTGTGATGGTTAGGTTTAGGGATTGCGTTAGTGTAGGGGGATAGAATATATAGTTTGCACAGGATAAAAACTATTACGCCTATGGAGAGTCCTCATAATGCTGTTGCACCTACGTGTGTGTGTGTGTGTGTGTGTGTGTGTGTGTGTGTGTGTTGTCGTTTAAAGGAGTAGTTCACTTTTAAAAAAAAACTTTTGCTAATAATTTACTCACCCACATGTCATCCAAGATGTCCATGTCTTTCTTTCTTCAGTTTCAAAGAAATTAAAGTTTTTGATGAAAACATTCCAGGATTTTCTCCATATAATGGACTTCAATGGAAATCAAACGGTTCAAGGTCCAAATGAGAAGTTTCAGTGCAGCTTCAAAGGGCTTTAAACGATTCCAGATCAATGAATAAGGGTCTTATCAAGCGAAAATCGATCACTCATTTAAAAAATAAATAACAAAGTTTAAGTTTTATAAGCTCAAATGCTCGCCTTGCTCTGTCCTCTATGCCTGCTCCGTGACTCTCATAGTTCGAACTCGTTCATCAAAATGAACAAATCTTTTCCAGAGTCAACTCCATCATTTCGTCGTTGAATGAACCAAATGACACAAAAAAGATTTGTTCATTTTGATGAACGAGTTTGAACAGGAGAGTCACGAACGCGCATCACAGAACAGAGCAAGGCGAGCATTTGAGCTTCTAAAACTTAAACTTTGTTATTTATTTTTTAAATGCAGTGATCGCTTCGCTGATAAGACCCTTATTCATCGTCTGGAATAGTTCAAAGCTCTTTTGAACAGTTTGCAGTTTGCACTGAAACCTGTCTTTTGGACCTTGAACCGTTGGTCCCCATTGAAGTCCATTATATGAGAAAATCCTGGAATGTTTTCATCAAAAACCTTAATTTCTTTTCGAACTGAAGAAAGAAAGACATGGACATCTTGGATGACATCGGGTGAGAAATTATCAGCAAAAGTTTTTTTAAAAGTGAACTCACTCTTTTAAGGGTTAACAGGGAAGAGAAGGACAACAGTGTCATTATAGATATAATTAAAGGAATAGCTCACTTAAAGATTAAAATTGTCATCATTTACTCAACCTCAAGTTGTTTTCAAACCATTCCTTTCTCAAAATATGATATTGTAAAGAATATGGGTAACCAAACAGTTGATGAGTCCCATTGTGGCTTATATAATGATATAAATGTTTTGTTTTTTGTTTGGTTTGCTTTGGCTTTTGTTTTTACTTTTCGGTGTGTTTTTTTGTGCTGTATTTTTTTATTTTTTAATTGAGTTTTGGATCACTGTTAAGCGATTGTGCTCTTGAAGGCTACAGTGTACATTAATGTCGGATACATTTGAAAACTGAGTTTTCGTTTCAAAATGCTCTCTGTCCACACTAGCGTTTCAAGCGTTTTCCAAAAGTTTCTCGCCCACACTGAAACGTCGGAAAACCGCTAAATATACCTTACAGCGTATGCGTAAAACCTCACAAAAGCTCACTGAGATGATTCAGACAGAACAAGACATAATCAGGGCTTAAAGTATTCCAGCACTCGTGCTCGAATCTCCGACGTGCGGCCGTGAGAAAAAATTATTATTTTCGAATGCGATTCGTCTTTTGTCCAGCTTTAACCTGTTAAAATATTTCACGCAATTACGCAGCGTCCGCTTCTTTCTGTCGTCCTTTATCTAGGATTATGATCATGCTCTTATTTCACGCAAATGCTTTAAAACCACTCATGCGCGACAAGAACAGAAGAGAACGTGCTGTCGGTGAATGTCCTCACACACGCACGCACAGAAAGGCGCGCGTCAGAATCGAGTTTCTTTCGCGCTTGAACGAACAATAACACCCACACTTATGCCACAATGTCAGTTTTTTTCAAGTATACTCACAAGAACAGTCATAAATTAGTTAAATAAAATCTTAAAGGTGCCATCTGGAACTAAAAATCAAAACATATTCCATTTTCAATAACAGATGGGGGCAGTATACCTCCAGAAAGTGGGTTGTGCTGCAGCCGCGCGCACTCTCACGTCTTCAAACAACACAAGCGAGCGCTGTTTTGCTCTCTTTTTCTCACGCATATTATTCAAATCATTTGGCACTGATAGTAAAAGGTTGGAAGACTGCAGTTTCACGTGGAGCATTTGGAGATTTTTAGAGATCAGAGACTCAATGAACAACATCTCAACACTAAATGATGAAGACCGTCTCATAGACGCCTGTCTCAAAAACAAGCTGGTGCATTTCGACGATACTGGGAAAATACAAACCTGGCTATTATTTAAGTTTACTGGTATTCGTTTTTGTTCATATTACACTTTTATTGTTAGTTTGAATTAATTTGACAGACAGCATTGGCTGATGTTGATCAAGCTAAGCGCCATTCAGAGCTGCCAACTTTCATGAATTCACTGTGAGACACACGCAATTTACACTTAGCAAGCAGGTTAGTTAAGCTCTCAGATTCTGTCAATTTCATTACGCAATTCAAACAATAAATACCATTTTGGCGCTTGTACATGTTACACCACAGATCCCTAGCGCACGTGAACCGATCATCTCTACATGAGCTAATGGAAAAAGAACATGAACACTGTTGAAAGATACAGTATGCTACAACTTACCAAAATGTATTCCTCATGCATAATGTCGACCAATCATTTTTTGAACTCTTCCCTGAACTGAAATGTAGTAGTGGGCTGTATTTCCATACACTGACATCAGGTTCAAGTACACACACAAGCCACGCGAGTTACTGCGCTATTGCAGTTTGGCTGGTGTTTATGTTGCTGCCGCCGCATACCCGCCTCCCATGGCCGAAACTGGTATTACGACACCTGACGGGCCGGGGCTAGTAATTTAGCATGCTAATTCAGGTTAATATTCGGCAGCACTATAACTTGTCAGTTTTTTAATGACATCATTGCACTTATTTTCTTCTCATTATTTTTGATGCCGTGTAGGTCATTTTCTGTATATTTTTACCTCAATTATTACATATGGCACCTTTAAATGGAAGTAAATAGTGGTGAGGAATGAGATGCGTGATATCTGTCAGCAGCGGCAGATCTTAAAGTGACAGGAGCCATTAATTCTGTCTTTTCAGTAAAGTTAACCTTCAGTACAGAGAGCAGTAACTGCACTTGACTAAAGAACGCTTGTAGCTTTGTTAAGGATTCATCTATATTTCATTTATAATTTATTGCAGTGTGGACTGTTTTATAAAGTTATTCAATTTCTGTATGGTACAGGTAAATGACATTTAATATGGGTTTAAGTGAGGATTGTTTTAAGTTCACTTGAATTAAAAAAATTTATATTTTTTGAAGTCTAATATTTAAATTTTTTGGGGAAATGCATTTTCATCGAGACATTAGTAGCTATAATATTAGTGATACTGGCTTACATTCATAAAAAAAGATGGCATTAAGATACAGCTGTAATGCATGAAAATAAATGGTGCCATTGAAGATAAAGTCTATCATCTTTGCGGTCTGTGATATGAAAAATGTGCAAAGTAACATTTTAGCAATTATTGTGAAAGTGAATGGCACATAACAGACACAATACCGGTATGAACGTGATTATCTATGTTTAGACTATGCGTCACATGACTAAACTTACATCATTGAACAGTCGACACTGCAAGGCGAAAACAGCGTTTCTGAATGTTTTTTAAAAAGCGTTGTTTTTGTTGCTATAAACACCACCTCGGATTCTGGAGACGGCCAAAACGACGAAGAGAAAAAAGACACGTTTAATAAACATAAACGTATTAGTGTAGACAAGGCCTAAAACTAACTATTAAAAGCGCTACTCATTATTACCTCGGCCATTGTTGCATTTTTTATGTTGCATTGTGTTGTATTATAATACACGTTTAATGGTTATACAACTGTTCTTGTCTCTCAGGTTTTGAAGTCTGAGGGTCTCTATCTGAAATCTCTGGTATTCAGTGACCTAATCGAAGATGTGAAAGTTATCGATTCAACAGAGGTGAGTGTGTGCAGTAGTCTGATTCCGTCACGACCCCCACATGCCTACACACACATCTGATGAATGGCATACACATGCTCACCGCTGATTTTTGTAGGTCACCCTTTGTCTTGCATATAGAGCCGTGGGTTTATGTAATGTGAAATACTCTGAGCTGTTTATATGTTAAAGTGGCACATTTGTGGGAGGATTTCCGCCCATCTGTTCATATATTTATAAGCATTACTGTTTCATAATGACTCTTGAGATGATATAAGGACAGTGAGAGAGAATCAAGCTAGAGAGGGAACGACAATATGGTCTCTGAAGGTTTCTACTGCAGCTTTATTTCTGTACAAGGTTACACAATATCCCGTAGGACTAAAATAAGATCCTGTTGGAATTTCAGTTTATCCAGTACAGGATCTTTCGGATTCTTCTAGTGATTACATGAACAGTGATTCCTGTTGCTTTTTTGTTTGTTTATTTAGAATCCATTATCCTTTTTGTTAATTTGAAATAAAGCTGAAATAAAATGTACTATAAATATTAGATTAAAAACGTAAACGTAAAGTGTTCTCTGTTGTGTATCTGAGCTGAAACGGCTTCTCGAACAAGAACAAATGTGGGGCGGGCTTGATTTTGTCCGTTTTGGAATTGATTTCGATGGTATTGGTTTGCTAAATTATTTTTGATTAAAGATTATGGGCTGAAATACATTAAGCGACATATAACAGGATTTTGTTTAGAAGACTAATTCCTGCTTGAATTTACTATGTAGATGGATGAAGAAAGCAAATTTACTATGCAAGGATTGTCACTGAGATGATAATACATACCATACCCTGGTTCTTAGCTACAATTTTATTTTATTCTTTGTTACTGTTTTGCGTTTTTCTTTGGTTTATGTTTCAAAATGAATGTCTTATCAGGTAAGGACTTGCAAGGAAAATCAGTTATGACTGTCTTTTAACATTTGTATATGTATGCCCTTTTTTTCTATAAAATTCATACTGTAGAAAAAAACAATAAAACATATAATATAATATAATTTAATATAAAAATATATAATATAATATATGCATATACAATAGATATTTGTATATATACAATATAATATAAAAAATATAAATGAAAAAAAAGATTATGTGGACAGAATTTTAAAAATGATGTGTACTTGATAAATCATTTATAATAAATATTGCAATACTGCATTAAAAAGGAGAAATATTATCCATTTTTGATTTCATGGTGACTTTAAAATAAGTTACTAAGTTAGATAATTACATGAAAGCACTAAAACAATACAGCTAGAATAGATATATTTGCAAAAATTGTATACAAACTATAAGATCATATAACAAAATTATTAAAACTTAATCTAAAATGAAAATAAAATACAAAAAAAGTCTCTTCTGCTCTCCAAAGCTGCATTCAGGTTGATCAAAAGACAGTAACACTGTGATATTGTGAAAATATTATCTCAATTTTCTATTTTAATATATTTTAAAATGTAATTTCTGCATTTTATTTTTCTGATAATGTTTTTTCAACGCAAATATTTAGCTGTTTTCAATATTGATAAAAATAAATATATTTTTAGCATTTGAGCATCAAATCATCATGTGACACTGAAGACTGGAGTAATGATGCTAAAAATTCAGTATTTGATCACAGGAATAAATTAAATTTCATCATATATTCAAATAGAAAACGTTCATCTGTTATATTAGTGGTATCTTAGCACTAAATTACTGGCAGCATCACAAAGCACAATAATCCTCACAACCTCAGATTAAGAAAACGTTAGCTGAATGTCTCTGTGTTCAACGGGTGAAATGTGTGTGTGTCCCAATGTGTTCAGATGAGAGAAAAGCAGACATCTCCGTAGACATACTATTATGAAGACATCAACATCATCACAGGGGCTCTTAAACTGTACTTCAGGACCTTCCGATACCGTCAGTCACGTGCAGACGCGTATCCACGCTTCATCAGAGGCCGCCAGTGAGTCGCACGCCAGATCTCTCTATCAGTGAATGTGTCTTTCACACATATCAGGAATCTGGCAACCTGTTACCATTCTTGACTTCTGGTAACACTTAACAATAAGGTTCTAATCTTAGTAAATATTAATTTCAACATTTATTAATAATGTTATTCAAATCAAAGGTTGTATTTGTTAACATTAGTTAATAAACAAACAATGAACAGCTGTATTTTTATTAACAAATATTGATAAATGCTGTAACAAATGTATTGCTCATCTCATTAATACATTAATGATACCTTATTGTGAAGTGTTACCAATTTTTGTATTTATTTATGCACTTTTCATGTTTATTTGATATCTGACGGAGGCGTATTGCATTCACTTGAAGAAAAAAATCTACTCAATTTTAAATTACAAAAATGTTTGTTTCTGAATTGAGTGAATTTTTCATGAGAAATATTTTTTGCTCTGTTTTTCTGAATTAACGAGTTAATTTTTCATGAGAAAATTTTTTTTGCTCTGTTTTTTCTGAATTAATGAGTTAATTTTTCATGAGAAAAAAAGTTTTTGCTCTGTTTTTCTGAATTAACGAGTTAATTTTTCATGAGAAATGTTTTTTTGCTCTGTTTTTCTGAATTAATGAGTTAATTTTTCATGGAAATTTTTTTGCTCTGTTTTTCTGAATGAAAGAAATTTCTTATGAAAAATTAAGTTGTTAATTCAGAAAAACAGAGCAAAAACTTTTTTCTTATGAAAAATTAAGTCGTTAATTCAGAAAAACAGAGTAAAAACATTTTCTCATGAAAAATTAAGTCGTTTAATTCAGAAAAACAGAGCAAAAACTTTTTTCTCATGAAAAATTAAGTCGTTAATTCAGAAAAACAGGGCAAATATTTTTTTCTCATGAAAAATTAAGTCGTTAATTCAGAAAAACAGAGCAAAAACTTTTTTCTCATGAAAAATTAAGTCGTTAATTCAGAAAAACAGGGCAAAAACTTTTTTTCTCATGAAAAATTAAGTCGTTAATTCAGAAAAACAGAGCAAAAACTTTTTTTCTTACTGAAAAATTAAGTCGTTAATTCAGAAAAACAGAGCAAAAACTTTTTTCTCATGAAAAATTAAGTCGTTAATTCAGAAAAACAGAGCAAAAACTTTTTTTCTCACTGAAAAATTAAGTCGTTAATTCAGAAAAACAGAGTACATTTTTCTTCAAGTGAATGCAATATCGCCACCGTAGATATCAGGGTTTTAAACTTGAAAATCGCCCCAAATTTTAGTAACAGGATTTAAACAATTGAACACCACAAATACAATGAACAGAAAATACATACATCACATTTGATATCGTGTTTTGAGTTTAGTTTAGTTCTGGCGGTTTGTGACGCGTTTGCTTGTGTGTGTCAGAGCTGACGGACCCGGACGAGCGCCTGGAAGCTCTTCATGAAGCGCTGAAGCTGCTGCCTCCTGCTCACTGCGAAACACTGCGCTATCTAATGGCACATCTCAAGAGGTGAGGAGCTGTAGTAGTCAAATCATTCATCTGGTACCGTATCCAGAAACATCGCTCGCAAGGAAATCGCAAATAAAATATTTAAAGGGATCCTTCAGGATTTAGCATTAAGCTCTTGTATTAGTAGGAAACCTGTTGTATTTTCCGTGTTTCCACCCTCATACCCCTGAGAGCGAGAGATTTATGTATTTTTTGTTCTGGAAAAAATCCTCTGAAGACGCAAAAATCGTCATTTTACGTCATTCGGAGGATTTTCTGTCTAGAGGCGAAAGACTACATTCAGTAGTAGTGTCTGTCCCGCATGTCCTCAACCCGCCCATAGAGGGCGATCTCACTCACAGAATGAACACATAGTGTCGGCCATCTTTTTTTGGAAGCTAAGCTAGCAGGCTCTTGTTCTGTGGAGAAAGCTGAGTAGTAGGGTTACCATCCTCTTTTTCCCGGACATGTTCGGCGCATCATGTCGGGCATTCATGCCTTTGCCTTCTGCAGTCGCCATTCATCTGTTTACATGCACAGCTTTCTGTTTCAATCTAACTGAACTTCATTCCGATTTGTGAATCTGGATGTAGTGTTTACATGAACGCTAAACAAGTGATCGTTGTGATGCTGTGGGAGGGTCTATCAGCGGGTAAATGAATGGGCTTTTCAGATCTTTACATTCTAATGGACAAAATAAGCTCATGCAATTCTATATATGAACGCGACCGAGGATGACGCGAAAACACTTGGAAGAGCATCAGCTCTAGACTCTGCTCAAGACCAACTGAACGCTGAGAGTGTGTGCTTAGAAATCAGGAATGGTAAGAGAACATTGTGTTTGATGCGTTTTTTATCTTCAAACCAAACTCTGGTCTTCAAAGTCTAAACCCTCGCCTAGAGCTCTTCCCATAATGTCACTCATTAGATCAGTAGACTGGAGAGAAGACGGTGTTTTGTGGCTGTTGGAACTAGGGATGGGCATTTTTCAAAAATATTGCATTCGAATATTCGGGCTCATAAAAATCGAATATCGAATATTCGTTTATTTAAATTATGTTTAACGAAAAAGACGTTATTTTACGTTTTTGTCACCATTTCTGGACAAGCTTACAATTAGGCAATACACAACAAGCTTACAATAGTAATTAAAGTTTTCTTTAGTTGAAAACATTAAACAGTTGGCCTATGTGTAAACAAAAAATATATAAAAAAGCATTATTAAAAGCATGCTCAAGCAGCGCGAGCGGAAAAAAAACCCTAAGAAAGCAGAATTGCGATGTCGATATCGTACATACATACACAAGAGAGTCAGCAAATGATTGATTATCGTGTTTATATTGTTTCACGTTTATGTTAAGAAAAACATTAATATCTGACATGCAGGGGCGCCAGCACTTTATGCTCTAAGCTAGAAAAATACGCGCGCTGACAGACCTTTCAGAGACACAAAGAGAACGGTGTTTCCAACAGCACTTTGCTTTTTCTGTTCTAAAACTGGTCTCCCTTAACGAAAACTTAAAATAAGTGTGTCTCAAAATCATTTTGCTATTAGATAAGTTAACATCTTTGTATCAGGCGGGTCCAGCTGCCGCTTACCTGCAGTTGCTGACGTATGCGACTATGACATCATGCCGAGCCTGATCTTCCCCACTCGAACTGTTTGGATTTTTTCATGTGATTTGTCATGGTGATGATATCATAACTCGATATCAATTTGACGCATTTGATCAAAAGTAATTCCGCTTTAGTAAGATCCTTTTCAGGTAACGTTAATTCCAAACTTCGCGAGGCAGACGACAACATTATGTGATCAAATACAGACAACTTGTTAACACACTCCACAGCGCCATCCAGTGCATTTAATTATAACTGTGAGTCAGTCTTTAGGATTTATCATGGACTCACTGCATTTACGGCCAGCAAGCAACGTGTTCAAAATTTCGATAGTATTTTATTTTCGAATAATAATTACCTATCGAATATTTGAAAATTCTAATATTCGTAGCACATCCTAGCTTTGAACACATTCAATCACATGAGCGTTTACACTACGAAAGCAATTCTGGTCGAACTAGCTGTTTTCATCTCTCCTCTGGAAGTGGTCGAAAGCGGACAAACTGACAACGCTTTAGACCCGTTTACTCTGTATCGAGTGTCGTCCCACTTGTGCATCCGATTCGACTAAAAGCACATAAACAGGGTCTAAACCGCGTGATCCGGGGAGAGTATGCATTTCTCAAGATGGGTTCCCGTACCGTGTCGCATATTGTGTGTGTGTGTGCGTGTGCAGGGTAACTCAGAACGAAGAAGGATAACCCTGATGTGACGAGCCAGAACCTCGGCAATCGGGTTCCGGGGCTCGGCTCCATGACGAAGCCGCCCGATCCGGAATCGCTCATGATACGGCTCTGGAACGACATCCCGCTGACCCAGAGGCAGGTGGTGGAGGTCCTCATCGGAAGAATGAAGACATCCTCTTTTAGCATCACTGGCGCTGCGTGAACCAGCCACGGTCTTTTGTCTGGACTCTGAATATGAAAGGACTCTGGTATCTACAGTATTTTTCCTGGAGCAGTTCTTACCCCTTCTTCTCCCTGTGCCGCGGACGCGGGTAGATGCTCCTGGGGTCTTGCATGTCTCCTCCCCACTTCTCCGTCAAGGGGTCGCCGAAGCTGGGAGGCGGCGAGCTCAGCGGCAGCTGCGGCGTGGCCCACTTCCAGCATTATATTGCATGGGACTGGGTCGTCCCGTCTGCTGCGCTCGAAGTTCCGACAGATCGCACTTCTGTGTTACAAACGGACGTTTTTGTTTTGTTTTTGTAAAACGCTGAATTTGATATCGCTCAGTTTGGAGACACTTTATCTGAAGAGCCGTAAATAAAGACGTGACAGTTGTTCAGGCGTAATAATCTCTTCATTTGATACATAAACTCATTAGACAATCCTCAGTCATCATTCATATTGCTCTCTCTGCTCAACTATGAGGTTTCTGATTCGCGTATGCTGTGAATGTTTCTTCTATGAGATATGACTCTGCAGGTAAAGTGTCACCAGTGACTTCAAAATCTGTGATTTGTTTTTTATTTTTTTTTTTATCTCTTTTTTTTATTCCTTGCGTCAGGTTGCATCTGAACTCTGTTCTGCCTTCACATGCCGGACCTTCTCACGCGAGAGCCGGACGAACCATCTCCGCCTAGAGCACACACGTTCAGGGGAAGAATATTTGCATTCCACTGTACATTCTTTCCAGGGTCCCCTCTGACCTAGACTTGCCTTTAGAAGACCTTCTTACACTTCTCAACATGACTGGTTGATGTTTTTGGTTCTGTGATTTTTGTATTTGATTCTGTGAGCATGAATAAGTTAATTTATTAAATTGTACTTTTTAGGACTGTGTTCCTGAGTCATTTAATTCATAAAAATAAAAAAGCTCCTTTCATATTAGAGATGCACCAAAACTAAATTGAACTTGAAATAACGTCAGTCCTTATTTGTTCAATTATATTTGAAAATTGTTTAAAATATGGAACATTCCATAATATTGTGACATCATCAGAGAAGAAAATAATTTCATTTCGCTTCCTAAAATTGTACACAAATTGTGTTGACTAAATTAAAGATAAACCATTAAATCCTGTTAACCAAAGATATTAGGACAGCATACTAATACGGTGTTTGACCCCTTTTGCGCCTTCAGAACTGCCGTAATTCTACGTCTACATTGATTCAACAAGGTGCTGAAGCATTCTTTCAGAAATGTTGGCCCATATTGATAGGATAGCATCTTGCAGTTGAGATGGAGATCTGTGGAATGCATCCAGGCACCAAGATCCTCGTTCCACCACATCCCAAAGATGCTCTATTGGGTTGAGATCTGGTGACTGTGGGGCCATCTTTAGTCCAGTGAACTCATTGTCATGTTCAAGAAACCAATTTGAAATGATTTGAGCTTTGTGACATGGTGCATTATCCTGCTGGAAGTAACCATCAGAGGATGGGGACATGGTGGCCATAAGGGATGAGACATGGTCAGAAACAATGCTCAGGTAGGCCGTGGCATTTAAAATCGATGCCCAATTGGCATTAAGGGGCCTAAAGTGTGCCAAGAAAACATCCCCCACACCATTACACCACCACCACCAGCCTGCACAGTGGTAACAAGGCATGATGGATCCATGTTCTCATTCTGTTTACGCCAAATTCTGACTCTACCATCTGAATGTCTCAACAGAAATCCAGACTCATCAGACCAGGCAACATTTTCTCCAGTCTTCAACTGTCCAATTTTGGTGAGCTCTTGCTGACTGTCGCCTCTTTTCCTGGTCTGTAGTGGAGATGAGTGGTACCCGGTGGGGTCTTCTGCTGTCGTAGCCCATCCGCCTCAAGGTTGTGCGTGTTGTGGCTTCACAAATGCTTTGCTGCATACCTCTGTTGTAACGAGTGGTTATTTCAGTCAAAGTTGCTCTTCTATCAGCTTGAATCGAGCATCTGCCCATTCTCCTCCTGACCTCTAGCATCAACAAGGCATTTTCGCCCACAGGACTGACCCATAGCTGGATGTTTTCTCTTTTCACACCATTCTTTGTAAACCCTGAGAAATGGTTGTGTGTGAAAATCCCAGTAACTGAGCAGATTGTGAAATACTCAGACTGGCCCGTCTGGCACCAACAACCATGCCACGCTCAAATTGCTTAAATCGCCTTTCTTCCCATTCTGACATTCAGTTTGGAGTTCAGGAGATTGTCTTGACCAGGACCACACCCCTAAATGCATTGAAACAACTAGCCATGTGATTGGTTGATTAGATAATTGCATTAATGAGAAATTGAACAGGTGTTCCAAATAATCCTTTAGGTGAGTGTATATATACAGAAATATTTGGTTGGAATAATAATACATATTATTTAATTTTATGTCCTGAAACCACCTCCTTTTACTGACTCTTTGTTGAAAAAGAAAAGCACATGATCATTGTGTCCTAGTCTGGACAGTGCTGCATATTTTGAGAATAATTATAAAGTGCATTGTGTTTTGCACTCACTGCACATGACCTTGATAAAGCAGGGCTTCTGTGTGTAATATCCCGAGTGACAGCTGACTTGAAGACCCGCAGTCCTCCAGGTCAGTCTCCAATCACGCTGATGTGTTTCGAGAGGAACGCAGACCTCAGGGGTCCCGCGGCGGCCCCTCTTCTCATTTACGGACATGTTTTAATTGCTGTACGTGCATTAAAGCTCCAGAGGAGATTTACATAGCACTGAATGTCTTCGGAATCACGTCCTCCTTCATTAGCATCAGCAAGGTTGTGTGTTTCTGAGGTTTCACAGTTCTCTGATCCTTCTGTCAGCTGCAGAACCTTCATTTTCAAATCCCATTCAATTATCTCCCGTTCTTCCCACTGGTAACCATCACGGTTGCGCTCATAAACCCCATGAAGCGTGATGATGAGCCGGATTTCAGATTGTGTGACCTTTTGCTGTTTATTATCCCCCGTTGTGTCATGGTGAACTAAGAATTGTCATATGTGAATGTAAAAATACAAATTCTTCAGTCAAAAAATTATATTGTTCAGAGATATGTGGTCAGTCCTGTTTATTTAAGTTGCTTTTATTCAATAAAATAGTAGGTTTTTTGTAGCAAGGATGCATTAAACTGGAAAAAGTGATTAAAGACATTATTGCAAAAAAGAGAAATTCAAATATATGTTTAACTTTCTGTTCATTAAGTAATCCTTATAAAAAAATGCATCCCAGTTTCCACACAAATATGAGAGCAAATGCTTTCAACATTAATAATAATCATGTTTATTGAGCAGTCAGAAATCATAATATTAGAATGATTTCTGAAGGATCATGTGAGAAGAAAAAATTTATTTCCTGCCATTTCGGTGTTTATCACAGATCCAAATGTAGGGTGTTCTCAAGAAGTTGAGTCCTACACACTCCTATCGTGACATATCCTGTCAGACTGTCTGTCTGTCCCCCTTAATAACAAACTAGCCTAGCCTACATCATTTTCCATACACGGTTTGAATAGATTATTTTCACAGTTGTGATTCACACCACTAACTTTAAATAAAATGGACCAACACAGTATAATTTATGGCGAAATGAATAATCCATCTCCATTAGTGAAGAGTCAGTCTCCTGAATAAAAAGCAGATTGGCTGCTGAGAAGGTAATGTCATAACGCTTGAATTACACGCGCGTCACGTGACATCTGCAGCGCCATAATGCATCACAATTTGAAGGAATTTGTGTTTGTGTGGGATCGATGAGGTAAGTAACCTTTTCTTTGTGGACTTTCCACACACTCGCTCGCTGAAATAGGCGAATGCTAACACTGAATATTGAAATATAACAACCTGAGGTGTTCTAGTGACCTCAAATGGTCTGATGTCATGTGACTTGTACATGCAGTAGCTACTTGAGTTTAGTTAGTTTGTTTGTTAGTGAGTTAGACAGTCAGTTAGTTCGTTAGTTAGTTAGTTAGTTAGTTCGTTTAGTTAGTTAGTTAGTCAGTTAGTTAGTTAGTTAGTTCAGTTCAGTTAGTTAGTTAGTTAGTTAGTTAGTTAAGCACCTTCAGGACTCGTGTTTTGGCAGCACATGGATAAGCAACAGCAAAGGCATAGGTGATCATAATGTTCTTCTCATCTCTGATCTGTGTTTAATTATTACCATAATTCATATTTTCAAATTCAGATATGTAGGCTTGACTGAGTAAAGTCGAGCAATATGTTTCTGTGTGCTTGCTTAATTACACAGTTGAGATCATTCTCTAAAATAAAACGTTGTTGCCAGTTACAATCATTGGTCAGTGTAGCTAATAGATCATTATGGCAAATACTTTATCATTACACCACTTTATTCACAATCAATATCATAGTCAATGTGTTTGTTTTTCCAGGAACACTTTAAACAAAAAGATATCATTAACGAATTGAGCTAACATGAACTGACAGTGAGCAATGTTGTAAAGCGTTTATTAATCTTTGTTAATGTTAGTAAAAATATATATAGTTGTTCATGTTAGTTCACAGTGCATTAACGTTGTAACAAATACAACTTTTGATTTTAATAATTTATTAACAAATGTTGAAATTAACTAGCTAAAATTAATAAATACAGTAGAAGTAAATTATTGTAAAGTATTAAAGTTTTTTCCCTTAAAATATTAAAATTAGATACATATTTTTCCTTTGAAATTATAATTTAATAACATATTTTAATCATAATAATATTACTTAATTTAATAAATGAAAAACAGATTTCCTCTGCTAGAGAAAAATCATGTGGTAAAAAGACTTATGATGCCACTTCCTCAAATATAATGTCAGAAAATTAACTACAACCTTTTTTTCAGAAAATAATTTTGAAAAAAAAACAACTACATTGAATAGTGTGTCAATATCAATAAAATAATTTTATGTGGAGACCTGCAGATTAGATAAATAATAATAATTTTTGTTATTTAATAAATACATTTAAAAAATCATTTTAATTTATATTATTTTTAAGGGTTTTAAAATGAGTCAGTAAGCCATGGAGACACAAATGTATCATAAAAAAACAATGCATTTACTGAGAATTGTCCATAAGCATAATACCCTATTGTAATATCATATATTGCATCTAAGCCCTTATATCCTGGTGTACACAATTAAATACTTTGGTATTAAATTATTAACGTGTGTGTATATATAATGATCCCAGTGGTTGACAGGCAGGCTTTCTAATGTCTTTGTTGACAGTGGAACACACAATAATGAAAAATATCCAATTACACTCGAATTCCCAGAGAAAGTGTAAATCCCGCCCGCAGTCCGCCGCTTGCAGGACAGGACAGCACACAGGGGTGAGTTCAGGCTCTCAGCACGACTAACAGATGTTCAGCACGGGCCCCGTGTTCAGACTGAGCTTTTACCAAGGCCGCTAATCAAATGTAAAAAAGCACATTAAGAAAAGGGCAGGCTGGGACGCCGGGGCTCCGGCGCTGTGCTCTGCGTTTGACTCCTCTGTTCTCGGTCAAGGTCGAACGGCTTTAGTATCTGCCCGGGACACGTGTGGGGGCTGGAGCGGGGTGTTGGAGGGCGGGTGGACCACTGATCTCTCTTAATTCAGAGGCTGCCAAATGTGACGTCCGGTACTAAGTAAGATGAATGAAGCGTGGTGTTGTGTGTGTCCTGTGAAGGGGAGGAATGGGGAATGCTCGTCCCATCAGCAGCTCAGCGGGATGGGGGAGATTTCAGGCACTCGGGGTGAGGGTCAGTTCTTTCATGCTGGTGATTTGGGGTTTGGCAGGTAAAAAGCAATAGATTTAAGTTGTTGGTGGTTGGCAGTGCATTTATTGGGACCACCAGCCAGGGATGTAGTGGATTTGGAGGGTGTCAGGAGCAAGGACAGGTTGAATCTGTTGGGCGGCGCTGAAATGGATGTCAGACTAAATCACTACAGTCAAGTCACCTTTGGGAGGTAATGGAATAGGACATACAATTTTCCAGCCGTGTTTGTGTGTGTGTGTGTGTGTGTGTGTGTGTGCATGCATTTACATGCCAAACACGCCCATTCAAATAAATGTATTCACACACAAAGAACCCTTTCAATGGCAAAGACAAAACCCTTACCAAATGTGCTGTAGTGGTCCCGGGGTATGAATTAGGGATGGGCGATATGAGCAAAAATTTATATCATGATATTTTTCACTTTCAAAAAAAAATTGGAATCACATTTTAGTACACCTCACAGGCAAAATATGTATTTTAACCATATAACTAGAAAAATGTGAAGGGATTTAATTGGACATACTGTAGACCTGAAAAATATTTTTGTATTGTGCCATTGTTTTTCTCAAAACATGCAAAATGAGGCAGGCCTGAATTCACTTGCTATCTCTTTCCACTTTTTGTTTTGCGAAGGTCAAAATAATTCCTTCGTTTAATTTTGTAAGATGAGTAACACTAAGGGTTAGGGTTGGGTATCAGTTTAAATTTGAACGATTCTGATTCCGATTCCTTGTTTTCGATTCTGGTTCCTGAACGATTCTCAATTCCGATTCTTTAAAGAGGCAGGGTCAAAAAACTTTAGCTAGCCTTGCTAACCAACGGTCTTTTTGAAGGAAATACTCCTTTCTGAAGGAAATCCTTCCGTCACAGAATACTCCTTTTGTCACAAATTTAGCATTTTGCCGAGATTTCGTTATTTTTAGAAAAAGTGAAGCCACACTTTGCGACCGTCGACGTAAGCTACTCATGTTCAACTCGCACGGTTATGCCAACACTTCCGGTAGACGCTTCTTCGTTGGTGTTGTTCAGTGGTTTCTTCTTCCGGTTCGACGGACTGTGAATATCTGGAAACTAGAATCGAAATTTTAACTTTTGAACGATTCCGGGAAAACGAAAAGTTAGTCCCGGTTCCAATCAGATATTCTGATTCTTGATACCCAACCCTAACTAGGGTTTGGTTTATTGAATACGCTATAATCAATAAATATGAAATAGTGTGATTTCAGAGAGGTTTGACACTTTAAGACAACATTATGTTAACCGAGTAGTTTTTGTATAGGCTACTGACCAAACGAAAGGAGTCGGCTACATCCTGCTGATTCAGTGGTAAGAATTTAATTGTTGTTTTTATTTATATTGTTGTCCATTTATTGAACTTCCATACCTCTTGTATAATACTTATATATTACTATGTATCAATTTACTAGCTTATTCGTTGTCGCTCGCGAGTTCGCTTTGCTTTTGTCCAATCCGACGCCTCATTATGGGGTGAGAATTGTTGCATTATTCCAAATAAATAGATTTAAGATCCACAAATAAATGTAAAGAGTTTTCAGCAAAAATTTATAAAATTCACAAAATAAATAGATTAAGATCCACAAATAAATGTAAAGAGATTCACAAAAATATATAACATTCACAAATAAATAGATTAAAGGAATAGTTCACTTAAAAAAAAAAACTTTTGCTGATAATTTACTCACCCCATGTCATCCAAGATGTCCATGTCTTTCTTTCTTCAGTTCGAAAAGAAATTAAGGTTTTTGATGAAAATATTCCCGGATTTTTCTCAAAATAATGAACTTCATTGGGAACCAAACAGTTGGAACCAAACAGTCCAAATGAGAGTTTCAGTGCAGCTTCAAAGGGCTTTAAACGAACAACCAGACGATGAATAAGGGTCTTATCTAGCGAAACGATCCGCTCATTTCAAAAATAAATAACAGTTTAAGTTTTATAAGCTCAAATGCTCGCCTTTTTCTGTTCTGTGACGAGCGTTTGTGACTCTCCTGTTCGAACTCGTTCATCAAAATGAACAAATCTTTTTTCGAGTCATGACTCAAAAGGTCCTGGATAAGACCCTTATTCATCGTCTGGTGTCGTTTAAAGCCCTTTGAAGCTGCACTGAAACTCTCATTTGGACCTTGAACCGTTTGGTTCCCACTGAAGTCCATTATATGGAGAAAATCCTGGAATGTTTTCATCAAAAACCTTAATTTCTTTTCGACTGAAGAAAGAAAGACATGGACATCTTGGATGACATGGGGTGAGTAAATTATCAGCAAAAGTTTTTTTTTAAAAGTGAACTACTCCTTTAAGATCCACAAATAAATGTAGAGTTTCACAAAAATATATAAAATTCACAAATAAATAGATTAAGATCCACAAACACAACTCTGCCTGCATTTTTCTAATTCTGATCATTCCTGCATGTAAAAACAAACCTTAATCAGACATTAGGTTTTAACTGATATATTTGAAGTTTATCAGTGTGACCTTTTGAAGTTTTGTGTTAGCCTTTTGAAGGCTACTATAAATATTTGACCATATAATGGCACGACTTACCAGTCAGCGTCTAAAAGAGTCTAAAATCTCCTGTTGTGTCATGTGTACATGAAGCATCTGTGCTCTGCAACGTCTGATCTCAGTATGTGGTCAAAACCTTCTGAATGACGTGTAGAGGACTTCTATCACAATCTCAAATGGGAACTGATTCCAGAAGGATCAGAAAAGGGTCTTCTAAGAATCTGCAAAGATCACACTGCATAAACTGGTCAAATAATTCAAAGGATACTCGAGACCAGAAACTCTTTTAGCAATCCTATAAACACTCTGAAAGTAAATAATTTATTGCGAAGTCCAAACAGTGTTTGTTGTTTGCTGTGATCAGAGGATCTTGCGGTCGCCGTCAGCAGTGATAGGATGTGGATCCCTGCGGTCGGTGGAACACATTAAATGTGATAAAGTGAATAAAATTGATTCTGTGGTGAAGTAAATTCTACAGAACAAAACCCAAATGTAATATCTACATAAATAAGTTAGGTCAGGCAAGAATGATAACAAAAGAAGTACATTTCATGTTAATACTCAATTAAAGCATGTTGAAATTAAAGCATAAATATCAACGATATATATATTAAAACCTACTCAACTCCTCTGATACTGGTGTTCCCATCATGCACTGGGGCATGAATAATTAATAAGGTTGCATTTTTTTTGTGCTGATGTTTTCCAGCTGAGTTTACATTGTTTTATCATTGCTTTTGTTGTTGGGTTCAGTAAAGCCACACTACGTGATTTTAAGCCTGATCGTGATAGTCAGGCTTAAACGTGATAGTTCTACGTGATAGTTCACACTACGTGATTTTAAGCCTGATTTAAGCCCGATTTGCAAATCGTTTAGCTCGCCGACAGGTCAGGGTGTTATACAAGCGTGCCGCCCAAGCCCTAAAAAAGTGAAGCCAAAACATCTCGACTCGCCCCCAGTGGCCGGTCCTAGTATAGGTCATAAACCCCGCCTCCCTGATTTATTCAACACGTCCGTGAGACCAACTAAAACAATTCAATAACACTTCACATATCCTTTATCCAAAGGATTTTTTAGTTAGTTATTTGATGCTATAAAAACAGTGCAGTGACATCATGATTGACAGCTATGATTGACAGGTTCTCTGTGCGAAGTAGTCACTAAAGCACCAACGGACTTTTTTTTCATAATGTTGATTATGTGGTAAGTAGTTGTATTTACCTTTTTAACGAGGTTCTGCAATCAGCAGACATCATTGGAGAGGATCGAAGCAGACAGAGGCCACTTAACTAAAGTGCGGGGCGTGTGCTTGCGTTTGATTCAGCGAGAGTGAGGGCGCGGCCTTGATTTCACGGCTTTACTTCCTGCTCACGACTGCGCATGTCTGGTCCCGAAAACGCAAGTGCGCAGACTCAAGTCCCAAGATGTCAGCGCCATATCGGGACATTGGTGGCTTCAGTTCTCTCTGATGGAAAAGAGTGAAGAGCGTCCATCTTTTTTACAGTCTACGGTGTTATCGCGTGCGAATTGCGGGGATTAGCGGACGATGAACGCTCGCCAATCTGTTAGTATGAAAGAGCCAACAACACATCAAAGACGCTCGCAGACGCGTCGCCGAGCCCAGAACAATATCTAGCATGCTAGATATCCAGAGCTGTCGTACGACTCAACCTCACGTGATGTCATGAGCTACAGCCAATCAGAGCAAGGCATGGGTTGAGGTCACCGGGTAGATCTGATTTTTTCTCAGCAAATCATCGCGCAAACAGTTTGCAGCACTATTTTCTCTGACGTCCATATTTGCATGTTGTGTTCTTCGTCTTCTTTGCTGGGTATTGGCACGTGCTGTTTCGCGTCATTTCCGGTTCGTTTTATCGGGTGATTTTTCGGGACATAACGTGGTTTGTAGACAAGATAGAATCGTTGGGTGACAGAGTTGGGAGTCAACTCGTGTAGTGCGTTACCTCCTGTTGTGGATCCATCATGTTGTGTCGTGTGGTGTGAACAGCTCAACAACTTGAACACTCCTGATTTCTAGGGTTGGGTATCGAGAATCGAGTATTCGATTGGAACCGGGACTAACTTAGTTTTTCCCGGAATCATTCAAAAGTTAAAATTTCGAATTTCTAGTTTCGATATTCACAGTCCACTGACCGGAAGAAGAAACCGCTGAACAACAGCAACGAAGAAGCGTCTAACGGAAGTGGTGGCATAATTGCGCGAGTCGAACATGAGTAGCTTACGTCGGTGGTCCAAAGTGTGGCTTCACTTTTCTAAATTTAACGAAATCTCTGCAAAATGCAAAATTTGTGACTAAAGGAGTATTTCTTCAGAAAGGAGTATTTCCTTCAGAAAGACCATTGGTTAGCAAGGTTAGCTAAACTTTTTTGACCCTGCCTCTTAAAAGAATTCGGAATCGAGAATCGTTAGGTACCGGAATCGAAACAAGGAATCGGAATCAGAATCGTTCAAATTCAAACGATTCCCAACCCTGACTGATTTTCAGTTCAGCCTGACGCTTTAAAATCATGTAGTGTGAACTGAGGCTTTACTTGCAAATTTGTCACATCTGGAATCATTTTCTACTCAAAATTACACATTCATACTCAAAAACAATCTATGGAATATTTCTTTCATTGCGTATTGTGTACCAAAAATGTGTTAGTGCAAAATTTTGTCAAGTAAATCCTGTAAGTTATAGTTGTTCAGTGCAGGAGTGTCTGCGGACTCCACTTTGTTCAGTAATGCATCAGAGATTAGACGCCAAACAAGCTCGTCTCGTAAACAGGCCCTGCTGATTAGCGTCAGCTCTGTTCGGTGTGTGTATGGGACTGGAAGACATAACCAAGGTCTTTCCATCATCAGTATGCACACACACAGACACACAGTCACACACGCTCAGGGCTTTTCTCCCTGACGACGGGTTGTGTGCATGCGAGGCCTGGTTGGCTGGCAGGGTTGCAGTGAAGCTGGTGTGTTAAGCAGACTGTCTCTGTGTGTGTTTACATCCGCCTCAGTTTGACTCATCCTGTCTCTTCTACTATATACACTTCCTTATTCTATTCTTATCGAAAAGGCTACAGTGCTCTACACTATAATGCTTTGTTAGTTAACAAAGTATGCAAAATAGTATTCAGTTTAAAGTGTTGTTAGTTATTTTAATCCAAATTTAAGAGTCAAGAAAAGATGTTAAAATCAAGTTTAAAGGTAACAGAGCATTGCAGTGTGGGATGTACATGATAACATGCAGAGATGATTTGCATACTGCACAGCAATGTTTATTCCCTTGTTTTGTTGCCAACAACACGCAGTGATAATATCTCACTCAGTGCTGCCACCTGCAGTTTGAACACTGAACATGGGGTTTGTGCATGGCGTAAGAAGACAAAAGGGTTCTGCTTTAAACAATAGGAATATTGTGCTTAACCTAAAAAAATACTCCAGGATTGTAATACTGTCAGGTAAACATAATAACTATGACTGCAAACATTCCTATTCATTCTTCTTTTTTTGATATATATACGGAAGCTTGTTTCCGCCACAGAATTACTAATAAAAAAGGTTATTGCAAATTTTTATTTCACAATTCTGACTTTTTCCCCTCACAATTGCGAGTTTACATCTCGCAATTTTCAGAATTGCATGATATAAAGTCGCAATTGTGTTATAAAGTCAGAATTGATATATAAACTCACAATTCTAAGAAAAAAGTCATTTTTTTTCCCTTAGAATTGGACTTTATAACTCGCAAAAGCTTTTTTCCTGAGTTTATATCTCTCAAAAACTGATTTATTATGTGGCGGAAACAAGCTTTAGGTGGCTATCTTACAATATACATTTTTTGCACTTAAAACTATATAAAATTCCTGCATGTAATTTTAGCTGTAATTAATTACATAAATTACATTAATAATGACACTGTTGACCTTCCCTTAAACCTTAATTAAAAACTAAAACCTGTCCAACTGCATCCACCTCAATATCAGCACACGTGGTTTGCAATACAACACAAAATCACAATAAGTACAGTGTACCAATTTAATGTTTTGTGTAAGTAGGCTACAAAGACACCCGATACTGTAAAATGGATTTGACTTTTCTTTTAAGAGAATTTCAGTAGGCTATGTAACAAGTTTAAACACGTGTGTTTGTGTTTACTGTAAATAGAAGAAGGCCTACATTTGGATGGTTATAGCAGGTAGCCAACATTGCAGTTGTATAATGGTTAAATATTATACAGTAGCCTAGGCCTGCCATATACATAGCCTATTATACTAAGGACAGTATTACATTAGTGTATAGTGTGTCATAAAATGCCTGTCTCCTAGGAATTGAATATGTGATGACATGGTATACTACGCGCTGTAGTATGAATGCTTGATTCTGATTGGTTGACGAGCGTTCAACGGTGTGCAGTTGTTTTGAGGGAAATGGAACGGATAAAGTAGTTCCAGGCAGGTTTTGACCGCATTACAGTTCCATATCACTTCGCCAAATGATTTCAGTTATTTCAAAGGTTTTTACAGCCGGCAACAGCAAAAGAACCAATAAATACTGGGAACAATAGGATTTCCATGTTTTTTTGGCACACAAATAGGTTTTAGGCTATTTTTGAAACAATACGTATCATAGCCTACTCTTTTCTGCTCTCGCACAGAAACGTGTTGTCAGGACGGCTCTGACGATTTTATCAGTAAAATATCTCACTCACTCAAGGGCGTAGGTTTGGTTTTGAGATTGGTGGGGATATTCCCAGAAGCTAAGGAATCAGGATTAATAGGATAATTAAGGTTTTTAGTCTATATTGACCTTAACAATACATTAATGAATTCTGTAATGTTATGGTAACTGTTAAAGAAAAGAAGGGTGTTTAACAGAGACTTAACTTTACTCCGTTCATAGTGGAATTCAATAGTGCAATACGGTCTCGTTCCTTGCTTCCTAAACACACGTCTGCATCTCTCATTAAAGAGATAGTTAAGAGGATTGTTCACCCAAAAATAAAAATACTGTCATCGTTTACTCTCCCACTATTTGTTTCAAACCCTTATGAATTTGCTTCTTCTACTGAACACAAAGGAAGATATTTTAACTGGACTGTTGTTGGACCACATTGACTTCTATAGTAAGAAAGAAAATACTATGGAAGTCAAATCAACTGTCTGGTTACTAACATTCTTCAAAAAAACTTCTTTTGTGGTCATCAGAAGAAAGAAACTGGTTTGAGACAATTTAATGATGACAGATTTTTCATTTTTTAAGGAAACTATCACGTTAACAGAAATGTCAATACTGTCCAGTTTGTCCCGTAGGACATGACACACAGCAACTTGTGCCATTGTTCTGAACCATGTTTTCAGTGTCCTAAGAGCAATGAAACTTGTTTCAGCCTCATGATGAGACTGGGATGAGGGTTTCAACTTGATCAATCAGACCTCTCATTTCAACAGACCAAGCAATTTTGTGTTTTCAGTGCGTCCCCTATACACTAACCCTAGGCTATATCACGGATAACTTTCGGCATTTTCATAAAACGTCACGTAGTATGATTTATAAGCTGTTTTCAAAAGCAAAAAACAAATCACATTCCACAATATTTCAAGGATTTTGCTTATAAATATATTCAGCTTATAAATCATATATGTTTTTTATGATCACAAATATTGATAGTTTTCCCATTCCTTTGATTATTACGAACATCACATAGAATAATTTCAGTTTACCGTCTGTGTGGGGCAAACTTCTGCACTTGCCCAATCAAGTCTTTTGTTTTTCTGGGAGGTCGCTGAGTAGAAGTCAAAATGAAGCATAGTTACTTACTTCAAATTAAAACCTCCAAGCTAATAATACATAACACCTGCCTGTTATAGCCCTATTCTATATATATATATATATATATCGTATATGAAGAGTTCAGATGCAAAAGCCTCTAAATGCCATTTTACATTTTTTTCTAAAATGACCATTTTTATCAAGCTTGTATATTAAAGTTCAGTAATTTCACTTAAATGGCAATGAAGATTACCTATTAATTGTCATTCAAGTGAAATTACTGAACTTAAATATACAAGCTTGATAAAAATGGTCATTTTAGAAGAAAATTTCAAATGGCATTTAAGAGGCTTTTGCATCTGGACTTATATACCCATTTCTAGAGTTTACAAAGATTGGTGTAAAAAGGGAAAAACATCCAGTATGCGGCAGTCCTGTGAGCGAAAATGCCTTGTTGATGCTAGAGGTGAATGGGCCGACTGATTCAAGCTGATAGAAGAGCAACTTTGACTGAAATAACCACTCGTTACAACCGAGGTATGCAGCAAAGCATTTGTGAAGCACACAACACACACAACCTTGAGGCGGATGGGCTACAACAGCAGAAGACAAATAGGAAAAAGAGGCTACAATTTGCAAGAAATCATCAAAATTGGACAGTTGAAGACTGGAAAAATGTTGCCTGGTCTGATGAGTCTCGATTTCTGTTGAGACATTCAGATGGTAGAGTCAGAATTTGGCGTAAACAGAATGAGAACATGGATCCATCATGCCTTGTTACCACTGTGCAGGCTGGTGGTGGTGGTGTAATGGTGTGGGGGATGTTTTTTTGGCACACTTTAGGCCCCTTAATGCCAATCGGGCATCGTCTAAATGCCACGGCCTACCTGAGCATTGTGGCTACCATGTCCCCATCCTCTGATGGCTACTTCCAGCAGGATAATGGACCATGTCACAAAGCTCGAATCATTTCAAATTGGTTTCTTGAACATGACAATGAGTTCACTGTACTAAAATGGCCCCACAGTCACCAGATCTCAACCCAATAGAGCATATTTGGGATGTGGAGGAACGGGAGCTTCGTGCCCTGGATGTGCATCCCACAAATCTCCATCAACTGTAAGATGCTATCCTATCAATATGGGCCAACATTTCTAAAGAATGCTTTCAGCACCTTGTTGAATCAATGCCACGTAGAATTACGGCAGTTCTGAACATTGCTAAATATTTTGCTTTGATCACAGGAATAAATTACATGTTAAAATGTATTAATGAATAGCCTATAAGAAAAAAGTGTATATTGATGTGATTCTGTACCCCTGTGGTTATAGGACACCTGTGTGAACTCGAGAACTGCCCACCGTAATATCATATATAGAAATTATCATAGAACATAGAAATTTAGCAGAAACTTGACACCAGCTGATTAAAAGTCAGTGAGCGAAAATAACTCAGTTCTGGGAACAGCGCTGAGATGTTGACTGAAGTTCAAGCTCAGTGTCCCGGCAGCAGAGACAGTGTCACATCTATGTTCTCCAAATTAGTCATTTAAAGTTCCTGTTTCTGTTAATGCTCTCAGCCATTGGAGTTCATAACAGCCCTCGACTGGCTAATCTCACTCTGACACAGACGTTGTGTGAGGAAATGCATGTGGTCACAGTAGTTTGCATGCTGTGATCCTGAGCTCGTTCTGTTGCATGAACAGCTCGCGCTGCAAACTCTCTGATTGGCCTGTGCACACGCAGATAGGAAGTGCTGCGACATTCAACCAAACCTTGGATCTGGAGGATCTCCTAATGCTCAGAGTCCGGTGAGTGTTTCTTTAAGTGTGGAAATGATGGAAGGGAAGCTTGTGAGGGAGTGATGGAGTGTCCTGGTGAAGGCTATAGTGAGCATCTCTGAGGAAAGTTAGTGCTTCTTTTCTCTGACTGCTCAACCACAGAGGAAACTCAGCGGAGGAAATGTAACTTGCTCTCTGGGGTTTCACACAGCTTCTGAACAAGACCGTATAAACTGTTGACACGCTGTGTTATCTTACATTTCGGTGCATGAAAAAATGCATTTTCAATGCAAATCGTGATGTAATGTCAGTTATATCTGATCTTCTTTGGCTGCTAACAAACTGGAATTTGAATGCAAGTATTTAAAATAAAAGGATAAGTCTCAACAAATTTGGCAAATATTTTGAATATTGTAGCGCACTTGCTCGTACAGAGAAATGTAGAAAATATCTCAAATTTTGGGGCCAGTGGAATTATTATTTTTATTATTATTCAGCAAGAATGCCTTAAATTGATACAAAGTTACAGCAAAGACTGAAAAATGTTACATTTCTAATTTAAATATCATGTTCATTTTTATCTTTCTGTTCATTAAAACATCCTGAATTGTTTTTACTGCGGTTTCACACAAATATAAAGCAGCACAACTGTTTTCAACATTGATATAAATCATAAATGTCTCTTAAATCATCATATTAGAGTGATTTCTGAAGGATCGGGTGACTGAAGACTGAATGATGCTGGAAATTCGCCGGTTATACATTACATTTTGAAGTATTTTACAATAGAAAAAAAATATTTCAAACAGTAATTTCACAAACATTACTGAGGTTACTGTGCATTTTTTAGTTACCAACCTTTTCTTACAGTACCCACATTTTTGAATGTTATGCTGAGATAGGAAGCTAAACGTATATTTCAGAAATGGTTATTTGCAACATTTGAGGGTTTAATTTATGAAAAGGTTAAGCATTTGTCTCTCACTCCTGATTAATATTGCCATAAATGTGCCTCTGAAGACATGCTGTGATACTGTAAAGAGCAACATATGCACTCTCTAAAAATTCTGGGTTGTTTTAACCCAACTTTGGGTCAAATATGGACTAACCCAAACATTGGGTTAAAAATGTAATTAAAAAATGAAACCTAATGGCTGGGTTTGTCCATATTTGACCCAAAGATGGGTTTAAACAACCCAGCAATTTTTAGAGATCAGATCTGTTACTGTAAAACGAGCATTTTCCCCTTTCTTAAAAAAGCTTGAGTGTGTTAAATGTCGAGTGTGTATCTCTGCTGGCGTCAGGAAGTCATTGGTCTTAGTGTGATGATCACTTGAGAAGCAGATAAGAGCTCATGACAGTCGAGTATAACACTTGATACAGGCTCGATACAGTATTTGCCTTTGGAAACAAATCACACAGATATTAAGAAGGAAAGTTGTTGCATTCCTGAAGATGAACATGAGTTGTGTTTGCTCATACAAATCTATTGGTCACACGTTGGCAACTTTCCGAGTATGGGCTGTGCTATAGTGTGTACTGAAGTGAATTGAGAGGCTTGTGTGGGTTGTGTTTAGGTTTCTCGTGGTGTTTTTTCAGTAGCACTTCTGCTGCTGTAAGGAAACGGTGCCAGCTTCTGTCCGCAGCCACTCTGAGTTTACAAGACAGAAGCGACACGTCACACGGTGATGCACACGAGTAATCAGGTCACAGCTGTACAACATCAGTCAAACACACCTCGGTCTGATCTTCCATGAAAATGCATATTGGGTCAAACTGGAGCTTAGTTTGAGTGAAAGCTCATGTGTGAGATCTCTAAAAAAGCTGGGTTGTTTCAACCCAAATTTAGGTAAAATATGGACAAACCCAAATGTTGGGTTAAAAATGGAATTAAAAAATGTACAGTTGAAAGGATAACATTTTAAATGATGTTTTTAACCCATTTGGGTTTGTCCATATTTGACCCAAATTTGGGTTGAAACAACCCAGCATTTTTTAGAGTGTGGCATAACATTTTTTTTTTTTTGTTGTTGTTTTTGATAGTGAACACCTGCTGTTTTGCTACTTTAAAAGTCTTCTTTTAAGAAGACTTTTAAAGTAGCAAAACAGCAGGTGTTATCCTTGTGGAAAAGAAGCATACTTTTAAAAAGCGCACTTATTATGAAAATAATGTAGGGGAGCGCGGGGCACAACCTAACGCGGGGTTAAATGTAACACGGACGTTTTACATAGTCTCGTCAGGATCAAGCTGGCCGTCTTTCCGCTATTTTTCTCTTGCTGCCAGAAGACGGTCTCCCACGAATTTCCGGAAAGTTTTGATTATATTTCGTGAAGATACTGGACAAAGAGTGTTTTGACACCATGCAAGTACATTTTTTCATAATAGGTTTTTTTTTCGGTTTCTGAGTTGGGTGTATACTGTACGTTTCCAAATCTAACTTTATATTGCCTTAAGCACTGTCTTGTTGGCTCAAACATAGCACTGTTTTGAAACATGTCAGCAATTCCTAGCGACTGTTAGCTAGGCTTAAAATATGTAATACACAGCGGGGTTAGTTCTAACACAGTGTTACAATTAAGCCGCCAAGTGTACAATGATAATCAAATGAAAACGGAGCCACACAACTTTTCAGGTTTGAGTATTTATTTATACATTTAACTTTGTTAGACTTTCACAAACAATGTTGGAATTTAAAATGTTTAAAATTTAGTGTACTATGAATAATAACTTGTTTATTTATTAAAAATATGGCCTGTTATTATTGCAATAAATATTTTTAGCTCATTTGTATTATTATTACAGTTATTATTATTAATAATATTGTACATACAGCTGTCACACACAAATCTAATTTAATTGCAATTACAGTATTTATAGTTTTATTTATTATTATTTATTACAAAACTATGCAACCCTTTTCTATGTCTCTATCCATGATATTGATCCATAATAGAAGGATGATTGGATGAGGGATGGATGTATGGATATCCGTCTATACAAATGCACAAACAATATCAAACTATACAAATAAAATAGTACTGAATTATGTGTGTTACACACAAGTGTTACAACTAACCCCTCTGTCTGTTACAATTAACCCCGTATATGGGGTAAGTTGTAACATTTGCACTTCTGTCACTTTCAGTGCAACTGTACGAAAATGGTAGGTCCTAGAAAAAAACTTTAAGTGGTCATTTGTAGCAGAGATGTGTATGTTGCTTGTGTAAAAAAAGTATTAATCTAACCTAATTTTTTTTTAATTAATTGAGCCAAAACCAAAAAGCGTTAGGTTGTGCCCCACTCTTCCCTACTTTAAAAGAATATACGGTAACACAAAAAAAATGCTGGGTTGTTTCAACCCAAAATATGGAGAAACCCAAATATTGGGTAAAAATGGAATTTAAAAATGTTAACCCAACTTCAACTTTTACTTTCAACTGTAAATTTTTTAATTCAAATTTTAACCCAACATTTGGGTTTGTCCATATTTGACCGAAATTTGGGTTGAAATATCCCAGCATGTTTTAGAGTGTAGCATAACATCTATTTTTACATTTTGATAGTGAACACCTGCTGTTTTGTTACTTTAAAATGGCTACCCTTGTGGAAAGGAAGCGTACTTTTAAAAAGCGCACTTATTATGAAAATAATGTACTTTAAAAGAATATACGTTAACACTTTCTACACTCTAAAAAATGCTGGGTTGTTTCAACCAAAATTTGGGTCAAATATGGACAAACCCAAATGTTGGGTTAAAAATGTAATTTAAAATTTTAACCCAACTTCAACCTTTACTTTCAAATGTAAACTGTAAATTTGGGTTTGTTTGAAACAACCCAGCATTTTTTAGAGTATGAAGCCCATGCTTATAACGAATCATAGCCCCATTTATTCTTATTTATATGGAGGTATTACTATAAATATTTGAAGACTCATTAAGACCGCTGCATTATAAGAACAGTTAAAGTCATGCATTTGCATGCTCACATTTTTTTAAATGTTGGGTTGTTTGAACCCAAATTTGGGTAAAATATGGGCAAACCCAAATTTGGGTTAAAAATGCAATTAAAAATTTACCGTTGAAAATGAAAGTTGAAGTTGGGTTAAAATTTAAAATGACATTTTAACCCAACATTTGGGTTTGTCCATATTTGACCCAAATTTGGGCTCAAACAACCAAGCATTGCATAATTATACAGGGCTTTATAAACGATCAAATGTAAAATAGATACAGAGACACTTGTTTGCTGTGCCAATTAGTTATCAATTATGTCTTTAATGGTTAATGTTTGCATTAGAGGTCATGAATGATAAAAATATATTGTTGCAGTGTTTTGCTAGTATGTAACATTAAAAAAGAAAAAAAATTAAACTGTTTATATGAATGATTTTATGACTTCTATTGTCTTTGATATACGGTTAAAGTTAAATGGACAAGTTTTTACAATGAACTAAAATATACTTGAAACTTTAGTCATAAATAGATTTGTAATTACACATTTGTAATGATGAAGTCACAATTATATTCATTATTATTATTTTTTATATATATATTACACTGCAGTTAAAATTATGATCAATACTTATTAGTATTACCACAAAATAAGTGAATACTTTTATGAGCATTATTAAAACAATGATTTAAAATGTACTTTAAAGCAAAACTTTTTATACATTTCTTCAAAATGTATTTTTTTTAAATTTTACACTTAAACAACCCTTTCATCTGATAAAAATAGACTTTTTGTAATACACTACAAGTGCACTTTCAAAACACATCTTTTTCATAATGGTAAGTTTGAGGTCATCAATGTGTGTGTGTGTGTGTAAATATATGTGTATATATGTGTATATATGTGACTTCAGCGGAAGTTGGAACAAAAACCATTGAGGATGAGCTATGTGTCTTGAGAAGATGTGACGCTTCCTCAACTTACTTATCAGCTGGTGGTTGTTGAATAGTTGTAACTAAAGTGTTTTTGTACTTTTGTTTTCTCAGTCTTTCAGGTTAAAAGTGACACGACATAAGAGAAACGATGCCTGGACCTCCACCACCACCCCCTCCTGCTCCCCCTCCAACCTTTTCAGTGGTATGACCCCATTGTTCAGATCTACATATTTTGATTAGTATCTTAATATAGTACTTAAAGGCCTGGTATCACAGACAGGGTTTAGATTAAGCCAGGATTAGGCTTTAGTTCAATTATCATTTAACCCTCGATGCGAAGTTCGATTTCTGGTATGACCTTTATGGAGCGGGTCAAATATTTCTGTCACATGAACGTTTTATTCTATTTTGGTTTCATTTTCACTCTGGTTAGTCAGTTCAGTTGTTATCATGGATATTCATTAAGGAGCACACCTCTCTGTATTTGGTTGATCCTCACTGTGTATTTAAAGGGATAGCTCACCCAAAAATGAAGATTTTGGCATCACACTTCCAAACCTGTATGAATTTCTCACTATAGATGTCGGTGGCTTCTTTGAAAAATATCTTATTTTGTGTTCAATGGAAGAAAGAAACTTATACAGGTTTTGAAAGAAACTAAGGGTAAGTAAATGATGACAGTATTTCCATTTTTGGGTGAACTATATCCCTTTAAGTTGCTCTTTAGTTCCCGTTGATTATCCGGTATTGTTTGTGCTGTTTGTGTATGGCACACTGTTTCGTTTGTGTCCTTTGATATTACATTGAGTTCACTTTACATTAATAAATTACGTTTATATTTGGATCTACATCGTCTACCTTCTTCCTCCTGGGATTAGACTACAGTTCCAAAAGTAAGTTTGATTTATATCATTTAAATTGGCACCGGTGAAAGTTTTGAATTGATCAAAATTCTGCATTTATTGTTTATTGTTCAACCGTTGAACATTATAGCTAATAACAAACAAATAACATTGTATAGATTTTTATGTGAGTTTTTCCCCAATAAATAAGTTGAAATATTGAGCCTGATGACGTCAAAAGTGTAACAGCAATTAAAAACTGATGCACTTTCTTGTGTCTATTTAACCATGTGATCACATCATGTAATACGGCATTAAGTAACGTGTAATTGTGTAGCATACACCGTCTATTCAAAGTTGCAGGTATTCAAGGCTCAATATCTATTTTGAGTTGATGGCAATGTGTGGTGTTTATGTAACATCTCTAATTTACATTTACTTTCACTAGGCGAACACAGAGAAGCCGAATCTGAGCAGAAATGAGCAGCAAGGGAGAAATGCTTTACTATCAGATATCAGCAAGGGGGCTGCGACTGAAGAAAACCACCACCAATGATCGGAGCGGCCCAATTCTGGACAGTGAGTTCAACTTTTTTGTGCTATATGTTTTGTAATGTATATATTACACTCTTTAAAGTGAGGATGTGAGTAAATAGCCTTTTCTCACAGCACTTGATATAATTAAACTTATCAATTTGATGACGGATCCAGAAAGGTTCAAAGGTATTTTGTTGGTCATACATCCAAAAAAGAACAATCTGTATGACGGTAACCACACCGGCGATGACTGACAGACACACACTCTCCTCAAACATTGTGTTCATCCACGCTGTGCCGTGCCGAGGCACAACCCACGTAAAGTTGATAATTCCGTGAATAACTGCAATTGCAGATTTCGAACAGAGATGGCGACAAAAGAGAAAAAACTGCAGTAATAATATAGAATAAACATATTAGAACATTTAAAATCCATGGAACCTTCCATTGCACAAAAGTTCTTCAAACTAATAAAAACATGGAAAGGTTCTTTAGAGAACCAATTTTTTTTTTTTTTTTTTTTACATTTTTCAACTCTCTGCGACCAGTAAAAGCGCTGGGCACTCGGCGCTTCAGCATGAAAAAAAACCCGTTCAGCGCCTTGTTACGCCTATGGCTTTTAAAAGCCGCAGCACTCCCATTGAAAACAATTGAAAGCGTACGCCAGGCACGTGGAAATACGCTTTGGTAGACACACGGCCTTAGGGGTCCTTCGAAGGCGTTCGAAGGCGTTTAGCTTAGCATCATGTCAGAGCTCATAATATTCTCCTTTTCCCAACTGTGTTCTTAGTCAGTGATCTTTTAAAGTGTGAAGATGTCAATCCCTCAAGAGGTTAATGAGCTAATAAGAAAATTCACTTCGAAGGCAAAGTTGTCATCCAGCAGGGTGTTTTGCATATGAAACTTGATAGGGAAGAGAAAAATTTGCAAGGTGACCAGTGCCTGGTTCTGCATCTGGGTGTTAGTGGCAAATTGGGGTAGTTCCACAGGAATGGTTTTCTTGCTGGATTAGGGTTATTGTGGATTATGTATTACTTTGTTTCTGATCTGTCTCAGGCACTAACAGAGGGCACATGAATGAAAAAAAAAAGATACTACAGGGCTGTTAAATACTAAAATCTGATTGCGATGCAGTTATTTTCAGGGAAACATATGGCTTAAGTAGTTCCAGACAGGTCTTTAAAGGGCACCTATTATGCCCCTTTTTACAAGATGTAATATTGGTCTCGGGTGTCCCCAGAATGTATTTGTGAAGTTTCAGCACAAAATACCTCACAGTTAATTTATTATAACCATTTTAAAATGTCATTTTTGGGCCTAATTTAAATTGAGCTGTTTTGGTGTGTACGACCTTAAATGCAAATGAGCTGCATATCCCCGCCCTGCCTTTGGATGAGGGCGTAACTTGATACCTATGGCAGTCGGTCTAAGCAGAAGGGCTGAGAGAGTGAGAGACGGTGTTTTGAATGTCATTCAGCCGTACATGTTCTGAATCGGAATATATAAATAGTCTCTGATCAGACCCACATGACCAAGAGACTCCGGCAGAATAAACACAAATGAGAATGGACCAGTATGTCTCGGTATGGTTATTTGATACATTTATGTTTATTGAGTTGTAAGTCGCGTCCCTTTGCATTTATGATCGCAAACAGTAGATGACGATCCACAGTTGAGGATTAACTTTGAAGCAAGACCTGCTTTGAATTGACCCTCGTTCACAAAACAGTCAGTCAGAAAAATGATTCGCTCAAACATAAACTTATTTCACGAAGGAAAGGTGCCACTTAAACTTCCAAAATACAATACATCCACTGTGTTTTCAGTGACTCTGATGTCGGAAATAAGTGAAAACTACTATATATGTCATTATTACATCCCATCCCACAACAGAACACTTATGTTTCCAAGAGACATTACCGGCTGTTGTTGAAACAATGGAGGATGGTGTACAGATCACCAGAGGGCGGAGTCTATGCCACAACCACACTGTCAATCAAACCCCTTGCTCAATTCTACATCACAAAGCGCTGAATCTTAGAACAGCTCGTTCTGAGACAGTGCATATGATTTATTGAGATTGTAAAAAAAACACTGGGTGGATTTTTATCATTCTAGGGTGGTTTTGCTCACACACTGCCAACACACATTTATGTTCAAACACCATGTAAAAGTGAATTTTGCATAATAGGTGCTCTTTAAGGCGCATTAAGGCCCTGTTATACTCATGGCAAAGTTATTTTTCGTTCTTCGTTTAAGGGAAAAACGATGTTCGAAATACATGAACAGCAATACACTGTTACTGAACATCTGACGCCGCACACTGCTGACAGCGACACTTAGATGAATATGTAAATACACGCTGTGCACTGTCCTCCCAATAATAAAATGAACACAACAAAACTGAGAGAACAGCAAGCATTTTAATAAAGCATAAAAAGGCATGTAGTCATAGCATAATGGATATGTTTGCACGAGCTCTACGGCACTCCAATAAATGTCACGTTCATTTATATATCACTTTATACAATGGATTCCTTAAAATCAAGCAGCTTTACCGTATTAAACATAAAAAAACAGTGTCTGTCTCATTTTAAAAGTACTTCATTTTTAACGTTGGTTGTAAGGTGTGGTGTGAGGGTCCCTAAGTTGGTAGCGTTAGAGAGCTTGTTTGGACCAAATAGAATAATATCATCGTTCAATTACATGAAATTATTTGTAAGCCACAGTTTAAGTTGATGAGGACATGCATCTAGTCTCTCAAATGCTCGGCTATCTTTGTGTTTTATCGGTTTGTAGATTTGGGTGTCATCCGCATAGCAGTGGTAAGACTAAAATCTACCCATAGAGAACAATAGAGGGGCCAGAACCGACCCCTGGGGCACTCCACATGTGAGGTGGGTCGCTGAGGATGTTTGAGCGCCTAAATTAACTGAAGAACTTTTGTAAGATTAAAAAGGACTGGAACCATTTAAGTACCGTGCCAGTAGGATTGCTCGCGGATGAAAACGTAAAAATAGTTTATCAGATGTGCCTTTCCTTTGGTGGCTTAAAAACGCGAAAAAGTGAAACCACCCTGCAGAGTGGAAATCTTAAAAATTGTCTCCACCGTCGCATTCCTGTCTGAAGGGTAAAAACGCAATAGTCTGCTAGATAGGAAGGTTGTACGCAGGTGCGCGGACTTGGTGTTGTTGTGTAGCAGTGCTAAACATCGCCACCTAGCCGTCTGGAGTGCATTCTACATTGAATTTCACACACTTTTGCATCGCCATATGCACGCGGATTTCCAACCCATAACGCTCAGCTAAACGCAGAATAAAAAGTGACAATGCAACACCACTTTTGCGTTTTCTTTTATTTTGCGTTTATTTTGATTTCATGGTGACTTTAAGACTGTTGTGCCAAAGACATTCTAACGAATAAATTGATAGATTTTTTATAGGTAAAAAAAAATTCATTTATTTGTAAGTATTGCAAGCATTATAAGTATTAATTGATATTTTTTTATTTATTCAGAGCCCAAAGGAGGAGGAGGAGGGGGAGGAGGAGGGGGAGGCGGAGGTGGGGGTGGAGGACTGGGTGGGCTGTTTCAAGGAGGAATGCCAAGACTGAGATCACCAGGAAACAACAACGGTAATCATCTAAAATAAATCATTTTTATTATTATTTAATACTGCATTCAAGCCTTAAATTAAAGGGGTAAAAATCTAAAAATAAATATGAATATTCTATAATAATCCTATTTTTAATTTAATTTAATAGAAATAGTATTATTAATAATACAATTATAATTATTATTTAATAATAATAATATCCAATTTATTATTTGATCCAATAATTTTTTGCATTGTGACAAAATTAAATCAAAATGTTTATACTACCATGTGTATAATATATTAATATTCCTAATAGTCCAATATATTTTTTCCATTTTTTTTCCATAGAATAATAATATTCCTAATTAAGTCCTGCTTATTTTTTCCATTGACAATAACTGAAATCAAAATGTTTATACTATACTAGACTAGACTAGACTGGACTAGACTATATTAGACTAGACTCAACTATACTTGTCCTAATTATTTTTTCCATTGACAAATTGAAATTAAAATGTTTATACTATTCTATACTATACTATACTATACTAGACTGAGACTAGATTATACTATACTTGTGTAAGATAATAATATTCCTAATTAAGTCCTAATTATTTTTTCCATTGACAAAAAAAGAAATCAAAATGTTTATACTATACTAGACTATACCAGACTAGACTATACTATACCAGACTATACTAGACTAGACTTCAACTATACTAGTGTAAGATAATAATATTCCTTAATTAAGTCCTAATTTTTTTTTTCCATTGACAAAAAATGAAATCAAAATGTTTATACTATACTATACTCTACCAGACTATACTAGATACTATACTAGACTATACTATACTAGACCAGACTATACTAGATACTATACTATACTAGACTATACTAGACCAGACTATACTATACTATACTATACTATACTATACTATACTATACTATACTATACTAGACTAGACAATACTAGACCAGACTATACTAGACTAGACTAGACTAAACTAAACTAGACTAGACTAGACTAGACTATACTTGTGTAAGACAATAATATTCCTGAATTATTTTCTATATTCCTAAGTTTTTAATATTCCTAAGTCCTAATTATTTTTTCCATTGACAAAAACTGAAATCAAAATGTTTATATTATACTACACTATTATAGAGTAGACTAGACTGAGACTACTATACTATACTATACTAAACTATACTATACTTGTGTAAGATAATAATATTCATAATTAAGTCTTAATTAATTTTTCCATTGACAAACTGAAATCAAAATGTCTATACTATACTATACTATACTATACTATACTATACTATACTATACTATACTATACTATACTATACTATACTATACTATACTATACTATACTATACTATACTAATACTATACTATACTATACTATACTATACTATACTTGTGTAAGATAATAATATTCCTAATTAGGTCCTAATTATTTTTCCATTGACAAAAACTGAAATCAAAATGTGCTGTACTTAAAACTTGTCTTCATATTCTTTTTTTGTTTGGTGCCGTTAAAACAGTAAGAGGACCAGTGCCTCCCACAACTGGGAGATTCCCAGCGCCCAGCAGCCCAGCAGGAAGCAGACCCCCATTCCCAGTCCCCGGACGACCTTCCCCTGGGAGGGCCGGACCCCCACCTGTACCACCATCGGGACGCTCATCCCAGCACAGCTCTCCCAGTGGCCCGCCACCTCTACCTGGAAACCGGCCTCGTCAGGTTCCTCTCCTTCTGCACAAGCCCCAAGCCAGCCGAGCAGACGTCCAAGCCTTCCTCCCGCCCGAGGGAGTCCCAGTCTTCTTTCCCTCCACCACCAATGCCTGCATCTGCCCGGCCGCCATTACCCACGATCCCTAGCAGGCCCTTAGATGACCTCCCTCCACCTCCACCACCCACTGGAGGAAGAAGAGCGTCATTTTCTCGAGATGGCCCACTACCCACCACCACCACCATCAACTGAGAGTAAACCAATGAGTTTTCAGAGGCCTACTGGGTAATCCGCCTCCCATCTTTACCTCCAGGGAGAGGAGGGGCACCACCCATCCCACCATCCCCGAGGGAGGAGCCCAACTCTAGAGGCAGTCAGAGAAATAGCCTTCCACCGCCTCCTCCACCTGGACGCTCCAGCCCACTGCCTCCACCGCCCAATGAGCGACCTCCTCCACCTGGACGCTCCAGCCCACTGCCTCCACCGCCCAATGAGCGGCCACCTCCGTCGGGACGGAGCCCATCCATACGCACAGGTATGTGGAAGGTCATTTCTGTTTCCCAGTTCATTTTTTACCATCACAATACTGAGTCAAATTCCAGGTATTTTATATTTAAAGTCCTTGATTCTGATTGATCAATAGCTGTGTTTTGATCAAGTAACACGGCTATGATGGTTCTATGTATCACTGACACATCACCCTAGCAACCACTCTAGCAACTTAATCATATGTTCTTATTGATATTTTTCATTGAAGCTTAAGAGAGTAGTATCATGAAGAAGATCGAGTAAATGGGATCTACCTGCATTTACAATAGAAATGGCATTTTCCTTCAGTCCTATATTCGTAGATAAAATCAGTTTGCATTGTCCGCTGCAATATCTGGTCCTTTTAACATTTGGGGTTTTCCCATGGCCTAACACGCTAGTGATTTCAATATAAGAGTCTTCTCTACTGACTGACTTGCTCATAAAGACACTCATGCCACCATCTAAAGGCGAATTAGTGTAACTTCTGTTGCTGTTCACGGTCAGGGGCTATTTTTCCAGCGGAAGAAAGGCTTTTAGTGATTTTACCTCATGAAAGTTGCATTGATACATATTTTTTGGCTTTAACATTTGTATTGTGTGGTAACAATTTAATTTTAAAATGGCTTGAATTTAAGTTTAACAAAGCCTGAACCTCGCCTTCGATCCATCAGTCTTATTTTTTAAACTGTTGCTTTGATAGTAGACAACAGATGGTGGAATGTTGCGTGGAGTCAACCAATCAAAATGCGGCATGAACTCGACCAATTAGCATGTCCGCGCTGCAAGTCCCACCCATGAAAGTTCCTGAACTTTGAAAAGGAAGAAGTACTTATCTCGCGAAGCTGGGACTATCGGATGGGGACACTTTATTTAGACCCTGGTTCCTGCGGTGGAGTACCAGCCCAAAAGTCCTCGTTCCTGGGGAAAGTTCCTGCTGTGGAAACGCAGATTAATATGCTTTTCAATTTTCCCAGTTTTTCAAATAAATTAAATTTGAATTTGGTGACGCCTGCATACACACGAATTCATGTGTTGTGATGTTTAGAAACAAGACATTGTTTTATTATTTTGTGGATTTCTCATCATGCGACTGGACCTCCCCTCCAGGTCCTCTTCCACCTCCACCCACAGGAGGAGGAAACAGAGGTGGGATGCCTCAGCCCGTGCCTCCTCCTAATCGCCCCGGTGGATCAGGCAGACCCGCTTTACCCCCAGACCCTCCCAGAGTGCCCAGCTTTCCTCCCCCGCCCGAAACCATCAACGGCTACCAGTGCCCTCCACCTCCTGCCACAGGTAACGACCTCTGCGCTCTTAAAGGGACAGTTCACATGAAAATGAAAATTTTGTCATTAATTATTCACCTTCATGTCGTCCCGAAACCCGTAATGGTGCGCTTCACACCCGGACGCGAATAGCGCGTCAGGCGCGATGGTCAAGTCAATGCAAAGACGTGTTACGCGCATAAAAAAAATTCCTGTGGCGCGAATGAGGCGTAGAGCGCGGCGGACGCGAATACGTCTCATTCGCTGTGCGAGTTGCACGAATGCGCGAATTGAGCGTCTAGCACGTTGAGCGCTAGAATGATTTAGTTAGTGCTATTTGTGCAATCACGTGTTTGGCGCGAATTTGTGTCTGCCGCCTGAGTTGAAAAATCGGAACTTTGCCTTCAAATTCGCGCCGCGTTAACCAATCAGGAGCCTGCTGCTTGCTCACGTGGTGAGGGATCTGGATGCTTCAATAAATTATTTTGTAATATGACTAAATGCCTGGTGTGGTTCTAATGCACAACAAAGCAAAATATTTTATCAAACTTTATTTCAATATACAAGACATATTAATTTTGTATTGAATGTTTTTATTCCATATCTAGATTATATGAAATATTATTATGATGTAAAGACAATCAACAAATGTGCATAAGTTTGTGTCTGGACGTGAGAGAGAAAAAAAATCACAGGACAGGTTAATAACTTTTGGAGGCTGGCTCTATTTATCATCAAAACAAAAATAAATTACAGATTAGATGGATGAGGGCGAGGGTGATCCTCGCTCCGATGCGGGGACAACAGGTCATCAAACTGAGATGCGGACAGGCGGAAGTAACGCTGACAGCGGCCGTTATCCAGCACAGCTCCTGGAGCGAGCAAGTGGTGAACTCGCCAAACGGTTCGCCTCCAAAGGGTCCGGTTGACACATATATGGTGACGATGATCCCCACGCCGCTGTTCTGCTCTCCAGAAGAAATACAGAGCGGTGACTCTTCGATGAATGCTCTGATCAACATAAAAAGATGGCGCTGTACGGGTTTTGATTTATGATGCTTTCCAAATTTCAAATTTGCTTCAAACTCTTGTTTTTGTTTGAAGCGAAATTTGAAATTTTGAAAGCGTCAGAATCGAAACCCGTTGACACAAAGTGAATTAACACAAAGTGGTCAAGCGTCAAACTAGACGCGGTAGACGCGAATTCGACGCACTGATTCGCGTCCTGTGTGAACGCACAGTAAGAGTTTTAATTCATCTTCAGAACACAAATGAAGATCTTTTTAATGAAATCTGAGAGCTTTCTGTCCCTCCATTGAAAGGCTATATGCAAAGTAGTAAAGACATCATTAAAGTAATCCATGTGACTCCAGTGGTCTAACGTCAATTTTATGAAGCGATGCAAGTGCTTTACTAGTTAAAAAAACTGAATTTACCACTTTATTTACAAAATATGACATTTCATGTATCGTGGTGCTCTCATGAACGCTGCATATTTTGTAAATAAAGTGTAAATTCAGTTTTTTGTGCAAACAAAGTACATGTGTCGCTTCATAAAATTGAGGTTAAAACACTGGAGACTCATGGATTGCTTTAATTATGTCTTTACCTACCTTTCTGGGCCTTGAAAGTGGTAGTTGCTGTAGCCTGTCAATGGAGGGACAGAAAGCTCTCAGATTTCATTGTATAGATCTTCATTTGTGTTTTGAAAATGAATGAAAGTCTAACGGGTTTGGAAACGACATGAGGTTGACTAATAAATGACAGAATTTTTAGGGTGTACTATCCCTTTAAGACTGCATCTTATATCTGTTCATGAGAAAATGGCAGCATGTATAGGTCAACAATACTAAAGGTAGTGAGTTGAAGAACCTGAAGAGAGACATCTCTGCATTGTCGTCAATAAACAGAATTGAAAATAAAGTAGGTTTTCTGGATATGAGAAAGAATTTTAACAGAAATAAACACAGTGTTGAGTTTCAACAAAAAATGAAGGGCTACCATATTTGGAATTTAAAGGGATAGTTCACCCAAAATGTTTAATTCTGTCTCTCATTTGTCATTCCAAACCTGCATGACTGACTTTCTGTCTCCTGTGGAATGTTAAAGGAAATATTTTGAAGAATGTTTAGAAAATGTTTCGGTTCCTTTGACTTCCATTGTTTGAACAAAAAAAATCAATGGAAGTCAAAGGGAACTGACACTGAAATATCTTCTTCTGTGTTCTGAAGTTCTGGTCGAATGTCAATCAGGCTTGAAACGACATGAGGGCGAGTAAATGATGACAGGATTTTCATTGTGGGTGACCTTTCCCTTTAATGTCCATAGACAGCAGATGCAGCATTACGTACGGTTATGAAAATGTGCTATTGAAAATTGCTATTGACTGACTCTGTTTGGCGTATTCTTTTTCCTCTAGATGAGTGGGGGATGAGGTTCTCCTTCCATGCTCTGTCTGAATTACCTCCACCAGAGCCGTCGTCGCCTTCTCGAAGTCTTACCCCAGCAAGGCCGGGGGCAAAGGTCAGCACTGCAGGGTTTTGTGCAGAATTGTAATGACAGTTCCCTGAAAGTGTGTGTTGTGGATCTAGTGTGATGCTAATGTCCACCCACAATCGTTGTTTGTTTTCCTGCTTTTAGAGTTGACATGTAGAGTTTTGCATATTTTAATGTCAGAATAATTCGTTTATATCTATTTGTTTTTCAGGAATCAGAGACAGAGGAAGCGCCACCCTTGCCACCAATTCCCAGATGAAATGTTTTGCCATTATTATAATATGAGATGGATTTTCATCTGCTGAATGAGACTCAGGAACTCATTTTTTATATAATTTTATTTTTTTTATGCATTTAATGTATGGCAATTAAAGTGCATTTTTTTATTATCCGTGAAAGTTAGTTTTAGTTTGCAGTTTGAAATTAAGACATTTTTGTGTGCGTCCAGGTTTAAATTGCATTGTGAGGTCAAGTGTGTGTGTAGTTCAGGTATTCCGTGACATGCGGGGACATTTTGGTCCATATGAGGAAAACAGCTTATAAATAATAAAAAAACTTGATAAATAAATTTGATTGATTTGATAATGTCAAATGGGTCAGGTTATGGGAGAAAATATTCAGTTTGAACAGTATAAAAATCATAATGAAAGTCCCTATAAAACAGGAAAACCCAACTTACAAAAGTACCTTGTCCTGCATATTTATTTAACAGACAAATTTATCTTGACTAGCATTTAAGGAAAATTGTGAGTAATTTATCATAAAGTAGCACACATTTCAACAGAAATCCAGAAGCTTTACGCAGCCAGAAAAGTGAAGTTGCAAAACTGAAGAGGAAAGAGACAAAAGTAGTTTAACACACAGCAATATCCACATTTGAAGTAATAGGGGTATTTTGCCTCTCAATTAAAAATGGTTATTCTCTCCTGAATGTATTTGTTTTTCAATAAACTTTCCTACAAATAATATATAGGACATATCAATGCAGGAATATAGTGTACATTAAACCAGCTCTGAGCAAGGAAGTGAATATAGCGAAGCGATGCTAACTTCTGTCAAAGTCAAGCCACTGAAAGTCCCCACATTGTTATCCCTTCAACCACATGTGTGTGTGTGTGTGTGTGAACTGAACTGAAAGAACCATCGCAGTACAGCTGTAATCTGAGATTGGCTGAAAGGGCGCGTGAACAAGGCTGAGACAATGAGGTGGATGGAGGAATGACTAGTTTTGTATTTACACCTGATAGCAGGTAAAACATAAATCATAACTGATTATGCTGTATTTTTGTAGGCTATTGCAGTGTTTCCAAATTCTGAATTCAGCCCAGGGCAATGTAAGTAAATGGGTTTGCATTTGTATTTGTGCACGCAAACTAGTCAGTGGCCCAGAATAAAGTTCAACTAATCCTGAAGTAAAAAAAATTGAATTATCTGTACATTGTGAAATGATTTATTTAGAGAAATGCCTCCCTCTTATTGACGATGACAAGAAAACATCTGGCCATTTTGTAAAGCTGTCAAATTCGTTAATACTGTAAGGTCATTTTTTTCCGAACAAATACCAATTGTAATGTGTGAAATGTAAGTTATATTCCCATAGATTTTCATATACATATTTTAATAAAGGGGGTTTCCATATTACATGTGTTGTTGTTCAAGCTTATGCAAGCACCACGTGAGAGGTGCCTTTGCGCTTGTGCGCATGCGCACACTCTCGATCGATTTTTATTGGCGAGCGTGATGATAACTTCACCGCAGCGGTGTGTGTGAGTGTGTGTCAGTACTGATATAACAAGACTCATGCTTACAGCACACAGACAGAGCAGAGGCTGATGCGGAAGAGCAGTTTTGGATGTGAGATCACTGCTCGATGTCATCTGAAAGATACAGCATGAGTGAAAGTGTGTTTGTGTGTGTTTCTCACACACTGAGATCGGGATTTACAGGAATCAGCTGATCCGGTGAGTCTGTCAACAACTCACTGTACACACAGAACCCAGTACATCTGAAAAAGATAGTGGTATTTCATGCTAGATTATATATTGGCTGGTAACTTACTTAACATGCGCTATTGTTTACAACTCAAACTAGTAGCTGAATATGAGCTGGTATGACAGGCAGGACTGTAATATTATCTGGAAGTGATACATACATTTTATGTATTCACTTCCAGATAATATCAAGTTCTGTCATAAATCCATTCCTGATGCCATCACTGGAAAGTCCTCTTGGGCTTGACTAAAGAAGTACCCATGTGTATGCTTGTGTAAAGAGTTTGATTAGAAACATGTCACAGTGCATTTTTAACCCATGCAACGCTTTTTCTTTGTTTTGTTCAGTGGAACAGTTTATTGAACCTTAAGTTCAGACTTAATATAACATTAGACAAAATATTTGAGAAAATCTCAAATAAAAAAGGTTGTGTTGCATCATACGTTTTTTGTTTTGTATCATATTTGATATTTCGGGTACTCATTTGGTGAGATGTAGTGAGAAAACAAAGCTCATACTCGATTCAGATTTCATTGGTGCAGTTGTTATTATATATATAATACTATATATATATATATATATATATATATATATATATATATATATATATATATATATATATATATAGATTTTTTAATGTTTTTAAAAGAAGTCTCTTCTGCTTACCAAGGCTGCAATTTCTTGATAAAAATACATAAAAACACAGTAATATTGTGAAATATTATGATAATTTAAAATGACTTTTTTATGTTAATATATATTAAAATGTAATTTATTCCTCTGAAAAAAGCTGAATTTTCAGCATCATTACTCCAGTCTTCAGTGTCACATGATCCTTCACAAATCACTCTAATATGATGATTTTATGCTCCAAAAACATGTATGATTATTATCCATGTTGAAAACTGTTTTTTACATTTTTATTTCAGGATTCTTTGATGAATAGAAAGTTCAAAAGAACAGCTTTTATCCTGAAATGGTCCCTATTCATCAAGGATGAGTTACATTGATCAGAAATTACAGTAAAGACATTTATAAATGTTAGAAAAGTATTCTAATTAAATAAAAGCTGTTCTTTGAACTTTCTATTCATCAAAGAATCCTGAAATAAAAATTGTAAAAAACTGTTTTCAACATGGATAATAATCATACATGTTTTTGGAGCATAAAATCATTCATATTAGAGTGATTTGTGAAGGATCATGTGACACTGAAGACTGGATAATGATGCTGAAAATTCAGCTTTTTTTCAGAGGAATAAATTACATTTTTAATATATATTAACATAAAAAAGTCATTTTTAAATTGTCATAATATTTCACAATATTACTGTGTTTTTTGTGTATTTTTTATCAAAAAATTGCAGCCTTGGTGAGCAGAAGAAACTTCTTTTAAAAACATAAAAATCTTACCGATCTTAAACTTTCTACCGGTAGTGTGTGTATACATATATATATATTTGTACAAAATAAGATTAAATTCTGATGCTTAGAATTAGAAGTTCAATAAGATCTTTATATAGGCCTAAGTTGCACAGTACTTCCATAAAAGGCTTATAAATATTAGTTGTCACTCTTTATATCCCAATAATGTCTTAGAGAGATGATATTAAATTCTTAGTTTTATTATCAAAGCTCTTTAGTTCTAAAACAATGCAACTGCAATAAAATGATGATGGAGAAATGAATTAATAAGCGTTCCTCAAAATGGATCATATTTGAATATACTTCCATTTTAACATTTTAAAAGAACTAACCTAAATTTCTTCTGTCCATTCCAGTAAATGTTAATTGATAGCAATATAAAAGTTATTGTTATATTAATGCAGCAAAATGCATGTGTATCATGACCATAAGGAGGATTTTTTTAGAAGGATTTTTTACTTGCTAAAATATTACACACTATAAACAGGGACTGAAGGCATGTAGTTGATTGTGTGCAAAAGGTTTTTATTCAAGGTAAAATATGTATGTATCAAATATGAGACTGTAGATCTTTACGGTTACGGGTTTGACTAGTCATTCGTATATATGCAGGGTCTAAAACTAACTTTTTGCCACACTTGCCAATTGCGGTGACTTTATCGGCCATAAATATTTTTACTGGCCGTGAAACATGTAAGGGGCAGTTATGACACCAACATTTTAGATACCAGTGAAAATTCACATATTTCACTCTATTACAATTTTGATACAGCTAAAACTTCTAGCCTAACTAATAGAAATTAAAAAGAAATATCAAAGACAAGTAAGCATTCAGTAATAATTTAAAGCAAAAGCACACATAAATACAGTAGAGCATAGGTACAAATGAAATAAATAGTTGTTTTTCGGGTACTGTAGGTCTGACTGTAATTTTCGGTACTGCACTAACTGATTAGTCCTTATTAGAGTTACAAAAGTTATTCAGTCAAGAGCAGTGAGTGAATTTTTCCTTGTTTTGTTGTTGTTTGATTAACATTCAACAGCAGCAGGAATATAAGGCTGCTGTCACTTTAAGAGCCGCACGGATCAAATGTACTGATACACATTCGTTTTCTTTCTCAACTGTTTACGCTCACTTAAGAAAATCCGACTAATGTTTACATGGATACTCGTCAAGACGGCTATTTTAACATCCTTTTGAGTGAATTTGTTTGTTCAAGTACAAAAGACATGAAAGAGATCAATTTGTGCGCTGTCTGAGATGCGGCTTTCTGATCAAGCGCTTCGGATGTTTAAACTTCCCACACATCGCATGAGGAACGAATTGCACTTGAATATTTAAAATTCGCAAGGATTAAACTTTTGTTTTGTTTTTGATGTAATTTTAGGCCCTATATATATGTTTATATGTATACATATACACACATATATGTTATATATATATATATATATATATATATATATACACATCCATCTATACACATACACATATATACACACTGGTAATTGGAAGGTTTAAGATTGGTAAAATTTTTTATGTTTTTAAAAGAAGTCTCTGCTCACCAAGGCTGCAATTTTTTGATAAAAAATACACAGTAATATTGTAAAATATTATGACAATTTAATATGACTTTTTTATGTTAATATATATTAAAATGTAATTTATTCCTCTGAAAAAAGCTGAATTTTCAGCATCATTACTCCAGTCTTCAGTGTCACATGATCCTTCACAAATCACTCTAATATGATGATTTTATGCTCCAAAAACATGTATGATTATTATCCATGTTTTTTTACATTTGTATTTCAGAACTTTTGATCAATGTAACTCATCCTTGATGAATAGAAGTATTGATTTCTTATTTATTTCCCCCAAAATAAAATACAAATTCTTACTGACCCCAAACTTTTTAAAGGGTATTGTTTAATGAAACAAAAGGTTTCCATTTCAGATAAAAGCTGTTCTTTTGAACTTTCTATTCATCAAAGAATCCTGAAATAAAAATGTAAAAAACTGTTTTCAACATGGATAATAATCATACATGTTTTTGGAGCATAAAATCATCATATTAGAGTGATTTGTGAAGGATCATGTGACACTGAAGACTGGAGTAATGATGCTGAAAATTCAGCTTTTTTTCAGAGGAATAAATTACATTTTAATTTATATTAACATAAAAAAGTCTTTTTAAATTGTCATAATATTTCACAATATTACTGTGTTTTTTGTGTATTTTTTATCAAAAAATTGCAGCCTTGGTGAGCAGAAGAGACTTCTTTTAAAAACATAAAAATCTTATCCAACTTAAACCTTTTGATCGGTAGTGTATAGGCTATATATATTCATCAACCCATTTTAACTTATTATATACTATTATTAAGCATAGTTGACTTGGTAGCATGATACTATGGCACACACACATCATTTAAGAGCCATTTTATGCAAATACCAGGAGATATTCAAATATTCACTGTGCTATATAATGTTCAGTTAGAAACACATATTCCATGCATTAAAATAATTACTAGATGTGTATGAATGTAAAATTAATTGAAAGTCATGCAAAATTAATTCTTTTGAATGAACAAATGACCTCTTTTTCTTTACTTTTCAGAATGTTTAGTTACTTTGCAATTGTTGACCCACTCACACGCCGTGTGACGGGCCTGCAGTCAAACTCAGGATGGATGATCTGTCTGGTTAATATTTCCCACTTCGGCAGGGATGGATCGGCACCCCTCCGTGCCACCCAGCATGTCAATCGACAAACTCCTCCCAGCCCTGCTCGAATGTTTCGGGATAATCTCTGCGGATACGTCGCAGGCCGCACAAACATCATCCCATCTACACAAGCCAAAGGACTGGGCAGCTTTGTGTCCAAGTTTGCGCTTCCAGCTCTGCTCTTCAGAAACATGGTGCTGCTGGACTTTGGGACGTAATCTGGCCATTTTTCTTTAGTATTCTGGTGGCAAAAGTGTCTGTGTTTCTTTTTGTGTGTGTACTCACACTTTTGGTGGCAAACAGAGAGAGTCGTTTCTCCAAAGCTGGCCTGTTTCTCCATTTTTGCCACTCAGAGTAATGACTTTGCTCTAGGGTTCCTATAGGTGAGTAGAAAAGGACAAGCCCTGAATACATACATATATACAGGATGTGTTATAAACCATAAGAAAACTCATTATGGTTACAGAACAAAAAACTCAAACCCACAGATCACTGAAAATCTTGATGGTCATTTTTCCGACTGTGTATGCACATTTGTTCTTTTACTTTCATCTGCTCAGAGTTTTAACCATGCATGAAATGTTTGTAACACAATCCAGATGCTGTACAGCCTGTTAGTTTAGTTTGAGGTTCATTTTCATTGTCTTGAATGGGTTTGCACTTAATGCTAGGATGATTCACCTTAGCCAGTTGAAAAGTCAGTTATTTGAACATCAATTTAAATGGTTAAGAACTAAAAGGTTAACAAAAAACACATAAATCAATGTTTACATTTAAAATCACCTATGGTGAAAAGCAAGATGTTGAAACAACATTGCATTATTAATCAATTTGAAATAATTTGCAAAAATGAAACCGAATGGTAACACTTTAAGTTTAGGGTCCAATTCTCACTAGTTGCTTATTAGTGTGCACATTACTAGGATATTGGCTATTTATTTGCACTTATAAAGACCATTAATGTCTTATTCTGCTTGACCATATTCCACATCCCTTAATCCACCCAATACATGAACTTAACAACTACCTTACTTACTATTAAAGGAGTAGTTCACTTTTAAAAAAAGTTTTTGCTGAAAGTTTTACTCGTTCATCAGAATGTACAAATCTTTTCCAGAGTCAACTCGTTCAATTCATTCGTTGAATGAACTAAATGACACAACAAAAGATTTGTTCATTTTCGCTCGATAAGACCCTTATTCATCGTCTGGAATCGTCTAAAGCTCAGGGTTGGGTATTGTTTGAATTTGAACGATTCTGTTTTCGATTCCTTGTTTCAATTCTGGTTCCTGACGATTCTCGATTTTTGAGGTAGGGTCAAAAAAGTTTAGCCAACCTTGCTAAACAACGGTCTTTTCTGAAGGAATACTCCTATCACAAATACTCCTTTTGTCACAAATGTTGCATTTTGCCGAGATTTTGTTATTTTTAGAAAAGTGAAGCCACACTTTGGACCGCCAACGTAAGCTACTCATGTTCGAGCTCGCGCATTATGCCAACACTTCTGGTAGACGCTTCTTTGTTTGTGTTGTTCAGCGGTTTCTTCTTCGAGTTCGACGAACTGTGAATATTCGAAACTAGGAATCGAAATTTTGACTTTTGAATGATTCCGGAAAAACGAACAGTTAGTCCCGGTTCCAATCGATACTTCATTCTCAATACCCAACCCTATTTAAAGCCCTTTGAGCAGTTTACAGTTTGCACTGAAACTCTCATTTGGACCTTGAACAGTTTGGTTCCCATTGAGGTCCATTATATGGAGAAAATCCTGGAATGTTATTATCGAAAACGTTAATTTCTTTAGAAAGACATGTCATGACTCATGGACATCTTGGATGACATGGGGGTGAGTAAATTACCAGCAAAAGTTTTTTTTTTAAAGTGAGCAACTCCTTTAATTTGCAGCTATCAGGAGTTTATTGAGAGAAAAGTCTTAGTTAATAGTGAGAATTGGACCCTAAACTAAAATGTGGCTCAGCCTTCAATCCATTCCCCTGGAAGGAATGTAGAAGTGTTGGTATATCCGTTGCTTTATTGGTTTGTCTTCACAAGCAATAAATACAGAGAATAATCCCTAAGGCCTGTTCACACCAATAACGAAAATTTTAACAATAACTATTACAATAGCTATTTTAGCATCCAAACCAAGACACAATATCGTTCTCTGCGTGTTGCAGTTTTATTGTCTGCCACTTTAAATGCTCAAGCTCTTTGAAGTCAAGTGGATTCTGATTGGCTGTCTATGTTTGTTTGTTTTTGCACCCTGAAAATGATTCCAATAATATCATTCCTGTGTGATGACATTTGTCATATCTGGTGCCTGGCCTTTATACTTACAAGATAGTATTGGTTGATGTTGTATAAGGAAAATGTTGTCTAATTGACCTTTAACCCAGAAACTGAGTAAGCAAAGGTCAAATGGAACTGAAAAGTTTCAAAGAATTTACTAAAGATCCCAAACAGGAAGAGGGAATTTAACTTCTCATTTTAGCCATTGACAACACATGCTGTTCCAAACCCATATTATTTTCTTCCCCACAAAGATATTTTTTGGAGAATGGCCAAGCCTACTTGAGTAAACAGATGAAGAAATGATGACATTATTTTCAGTGTGAGTGAGCATTTTGTTAATGTTGTTCCTTTGCATCCTCCACAGTCTGAAGCTCTGTATCGCAACACCCATCCTGAGTACCTTCAGTACATCTACCTGGTAGCTCCCGTCTCCCTCATGGTCCTCAACCCACTAGGCTTTGCATTCTGTGAGGTGCAGAGGTGGAGAAATGGGGAACTTCACCAGCAGAGTAAGCTGCGAGTTCTGGGTCTGGTGGTCCTTCAAGTGGTCAAAAACCCCATTGTCTTTATGGTGGTGATCGGGCTCATTTCCCACTTTGTGCTGGGCCAGAAGATCCCGCCCTTCATGGAGGAGTTCTGTAGATGGCCTGGCGAACTCTTTTGGGGGAGCAGCACTGTTTTATCTGGGTCTGTCCATGGTGGGTCAGCTGAAAAAACTTACCCGCTCTACTGTGGTAGCCCTGATTCTCCTCATCACGGCAAAACTGTAAGTCTACCATGCAATTTGTTAGTGATAAAAGAAAAGAACATCCTGTCATTATTTGTCATTCCAAAAGTGTTTTTTATTCTTCTGTGGAACACAAAAGATGTTTAGCAGAATATCCATGATGTTCTTTTTCCATATAATGACACTGAATGGTGTTTCAGACTGTCAAGCTGCAAATTGGACAATAAAGCACCATCAACATATGTTAAAAGTAGTTATGTTCTAAGGACAAGCCAAGGCTATGACTTGAGACACAAGATGAGTACACAAGCAAGAAAGTACTTTTTTTGTGTGCTCTATTTCAAGTCATAGTCTTGTGTTTAGAACCTATAACCTGAATATCTTTACATTCATTTGAAATTGTCCTGTATTATCCTATGACATGTGATTCATTCAAATGTTGAATATAAGTCCACACCTACACTACATCTTATGATAACATGCCTTATCATAGTAAATCTTTTAATCAAACAGGTTAACATATTTAAGCTATTTTGATTGCTACAGTTGACATAAGTGTTTATATCTGAATGTCTTGGTTACTGATGTATCCCTTGTTTTTCTGATGGAGGGAACTGAGACTTTATGTTGACTGACAAATGGGGTTTCACTTGGGATGCCCAAGCACCTCTGAGTTTTAAGAAAATGGCCAAAGGAATTGGCGGGTGTAATTTGCATGCCAAGCTACTCCCCCAAACTTGCGAGTGTATAAGACGGCGACACACATCAACTCATTTAGGTTTTTGCTGAAAAGTCGAGACGTGGGTTTCCCCGCCATTCAGAAGTGATTCACAGTTGAGTCAGGCAGTACGTAACGTCATCAGAGAACGAGGGTTACATTAGTAACCTACACATTCCCAATCTGTCAGTCACTGTCAGTTGAGGCATTTTCCCAATGGAACCATTGAACTGTTTTACAGGTGATGGAGATGCAGATGCTGACAAACTATAGAGTGGCTTAGTCGTAACGGCTTAGTCGTGACCTACCTAGCCCAGAATGTTAGTCCTCTATGCCAACAGAATGGAAGGGATAGGGATTACAATGGAGACAGTCGTAGCTGTTGTTCCTTTTTCATTTTATTTCATGGGTAGAGTGCCATCCATCCATCCATCTTCTTCTGCTTATCTGGGGCCGGGTCGTGGGGGCAGCAGTCTAAGCAGAGATGCCCAGACTTTCCTCTCCCTAGACACTTCCTCCAGCTCTTCCGGGGGGACACCAATGTGTTCCCAGGCCAGCCGGGAGACATAGTCTCTCCAGTGTGTCCTAGGTCTTCCTCTGGGTCTCTGCCCAGTGGGACGTGCCTGTAACACCTCCCCGGGAAGGCGTCCAGTAGGCATCCGGAACAGATGCCCGAGCCGCCTCAGCTGACCCCTCTCGCTGTGGAGGAGCAGCGGCTCTACTCTGAGCTCCTGACCGACTGACTCGAGCTTCTCACCCAATCTCTGAAGGGATCGCCCAGCCACCCTGCGGAGAAAGCAAATTTCAGCCTCCTGTATCCGGCATCTTGTCCTTTCGGTCATGACCCAAAGCTCATGACCATGGGTAGAGTGCTTCAGTCTCAATTCCCTTTTTTCAGGCATCACTAGTGTTATTAATGTAAGCATGCCTAGTCCAATGGAGAGGGATGCTACAGAGAACACATCCTACCTATAGGGAGAAACATGTGGAAATACACATATGGACTGATCCATGGGGCAGTGCTACATTTGGCCTAGGGTAGTGCTATATAAGGCCTCTGAGGAAGGTCCTACCTAGACAGGGATGGAACTACTAGAGACGCAGAGATGGGGCAGAGTAAATCTGCCCAGGGAAAGACACCGCTTTACTGACAGGGAAACTGTACCTTGGAAGAATGCACATATGGGATTACCAAGGGGAATCACATCACATTGAGGAATACCAAGGGGGAATCACAACACATTGGGCATCTAGCCCAGCACAGAGTCTGAACGAGCAGGTATGCACTCGAGTATTGGGCCTGGCATCAGACGCATCTGCAGCATCTGACTACAAAAGGATGCTCATAGGAAATCCGGGGATCGCCAAGCAGGATGCTCAGCTGGAGAGCCAAGAAGGCACTCATATCCCTCCTCTTAGAGGGGAAAGGGTCTGCAAGCAAGACATCGATCCAGACTTCCAGCATATTACCTTTTTATGCCCTACACATGGGAAGAAACTGGCTCCACTCAAAGATTGTAGAATCTAATCGAAGGTATTAGGTGTCGCCCAGCCCGCATCTCTCTGCAGATAAGAGGCGCCACGCACCAATGCCCAGAAGGAGACAACACTCTGAGTGCAGGGCAAGCAGCACTGCCGTCAACTCCAGGCAATTGATTTGTTATCTCAGTCAAGGTCCTGTCTAGGAGCCCAAGCTACGTGCTAATTGCATACAGCACCCAGCCCCTTCTTAAGGCATCTGTTTTCCATAACAACGTGCCTGGACAGTTCTTCTAAGGGCACCCGGCCTGATCTGACCTAGGACTAAAACTGAAAGTTAGGGGACAGACAGGTGTGATGACCTCAGAACTCGGCTCGGTAGCCCGTGCTGTAGTGGTCTCATATGCATCATTCTGAGTGGTGTGACCTCGGCTGCAAATGACGTGTCCCAGGAACCTCCGAAAATGTTTCAGTGGAACCACCATTTGCTCCTAAATGCATTCTGCTCCTAAGTGCGCTCATTGGTGAGACACGCCATCATTCTGACGAGTCTAATAGTCCATACCGTTAAAAGAAATGCTCTGCACAGGGGAGAGCTTGCTCTTTTCTCATTTGACCCGAAGTCCCAGGTGGTTGATGTGCCTGAGCACCTGGTCCCTGTGTTCACACAACAGATCTCGAGAATGAGCTAGAATGAGCCAGGCGTTAAGATAGTTGGGAATGTGAATGCCCACTTTCCCTTTCCTTTACTAATGGGAGACAGGGACAGCACAGGGACAACCTTGTACTGATATCCCCAACCCTGAATTGGGTAAACCAAAGAAAAAAATTTAAATTGGGTAAAACCCTGTCTTCATCTCAGCTGAAGGGACCGGCTCCTTCGCCAACAGGACCACAATATTGTGTGTAGGACAGGGGCATCTTTTCTGGCCACAGAGGTAAAGAAGACTCCTGAATTTCTGGGGATGCCTTTTAAATTGAATCACATAGCCAAGTCCTGATAGTCTGCAAGAGCTTGCAAGATAGGTTATGCTGGGAAGCGCTAGCCAGGCTCCCAGGCTGGGTGTGAGTGGCACCAAGGGGACAACCGACATACTCACAGAGGGGCGGCAATAAGGAGCACTGGTGCCCGGCCCGGGAAGCATAACGTCAAAAAAATAAAGGCAGTGAGTGTGGTGTGATGCTTATCTTGCTCAAAGGATCCCGGAAAAGAATGACCGGAGGTGCGTAAGGAGGCAACACATTGTGGAGGCAACACAAGGCTGATAATGAGGAAGCATAGCATCGCTCACTACCAGAGCGTATGTATGGCCCAGATGTTGTTTAATTTGTAACATTGAAATTGTGGGAACCGCTCTCCATTAAGCCAGCGGCGGAACAAAAACCCCAAAAAAACAAGGATTCTCCACCCAGCACTCTTCGGGGAAAGAAGCGGTGTGTTCACCATCTCCTGGTCATGAGCAGATCCCGACATCTCTGGGCTGCCCGCTTCCCATTCCGCCTTGCATGTGACGTAAGTGATCGGGCCAATCAGATGAAGACAGGAAATGACCACATCCAGAAATCAATGGATGGAAAGGCACCTATAAAAAGATACTTGTTGACCATGCTTGCACTGAAGCACCAAGGGGTATTTTGCTGCTCTTAACTGTGAACTGCTCTTTGAGAATGGAAAAACCCTTTGAATGTTGCTTTATTCCACTCGCTAATTCCATGGGCCATTTTTCTAAAACTTAGAGGCGATTGGGGCTCCCAAGTAAGACCCCATTTGTCAGTTGATATAATGGTGACTGACAGATGGGAAACTATAAACTTTTATCCCAGTACTTCTGTGATTCATTTCAATTATTGAATTATTATTACTGTGTGGTTGAAAATACTGTCTGTGAAACTAGATTACTAGATTATAGATGATTAAATCTTGCCCCACCTCCTTGCCAGTAATTTACTAGGTCAGTCCCAGTTGTCCCCATGTTGAGATAAATCGTGAGTAAAGTGCAGAGGCATTGTGTGCACTGTGTAAACATGTTATTGTAGATCTATACTAAATTAGATCATTTACTTATCTCACTTGCACAAAAACAGATTCAGGATTCATTCATTAAAATGAACAAACACAATAAAATGCAAACTCTGAATAGTAATAAAACCTGCAATAATTACATATTTAATTACACAATTATACTTTATGTATTTAATCTGACTTTATTAACCAATGTCTTTGCTGCTGACCGTCAATGATCTAAATAATCTTATCGTACTAATAAGCAAAAATGACTTTAGATAAACATCACATTTGTGTTTCTTTTTTTAGAACGTTTAAATTTCTAACTTGTGTTGAAATTTATCCACTTTGGAAAGCGTTTTCAACAAGCTCAGTTTTCGCTTGACAAAAACTTTAGATGCAAACTGATTCAAATATGCACAATTGTAAATGAGATGTGAGAGCCAACTTTTGGGTGACATGTTTGTAAATTGGCAATGCATTTAAACCGTCTTCTAGACACACACTCTGATATGTGTATGGTTTACTAAGGCAAGCAAGCTAATTTAATGTTCATGCCCTTGGGGTATTTGATTTTGAAGTCTGTAAATATGCATGTAGCTGCTTCTAGTGTAACTTGGCAACTTGGTCAAATGGGAATGTTTCTCAGAGCATCAACAGAGTTAACCCATGTGTTTTAAACACACAAGCTTAGCTAGAGGACAGAAACACTGTTTGAAACAACTATCTATTTTACCTGGATATTTACTGAACTCTACATGTGTGCTTTATTTGAACGCATTCAGTTATATTATTGATAAGTGAGATCAGAAGGTCTACTGTAATTCTGACATTGCTAAAAATGGTTCCTGTAATAATCTGAAGGTCTTGTGTTCTTGACTGTTTCATTCCAGTAATGTTCTTCTGTTCTCTTTAGGCTGATGATGCCTCTGATCTGTAGAGGGATGGTTGAGGTTTTGGACTGTGGAAACAACAGAAGCTCATTGAACCACACCAGTTTGTCAAACTGCGCCTTTCTGTATGGAGTGTTTCCCACTGCCCCTAGTGTGGCCATTTACGCAGCGCAGTACAACATGGAGCTGGAGGTGGTATGTACCTCATGTAGATGTGCTTTCCCACCTACTCCACCACTCAAGAGTTTGCCATTTTGTTGTAACCCTTTATTATAAGATGTCCTTGTTACAGTGTGCTTAAACATTTAAGCACTGAGTAATACAAATTAACAACATGTACTTACTATAGGATTAGGGTTAGGATGAGGGTTTAGCTGCATGTAATTATGCTTAATTTATAATTATTACCACAGTAACTACATGTGTAATGCAGTAACAAGGACGACATATTAATCAAAAGTTACAGTAAAGATGTTTACATTCTATTTTGGTAACAGTTTACAATAAGGTTTCATTAGTTAACATGAACTAGAATGCGCATTAAAGAGGTCATCTGATGCCATTTCCACAAGTTAAAATGGCAACCGGAATGGATTCGCCCATACATGTTCTGACCCAGAGTCCGTGTGTTGTACCAATTCCTGTCAGATCTAATATAGATGGCACAACACCGTTCTTTACTCTTAATCGAGTCTGCAAATCCAGTCTTGATTACAAACAATCCTCAGTGAAATGAAGCGAACAGACGGACGATGTTTTACCCTCATCAGCTGGAACGTCATTAAAAATAAAGTTTATCCATGCAGTCCTATTGGTGTCCAGAGGAAGCTTATGCAGCGACTGTCTTCCACAACCAGGCACTGCACAATATTCTGTATTGCTCGGTAGCTCGATCCGGTTTGTCATCACGAGGTAGGCATCTATGTTATTTAGCTATGCGTGTAATGCGCTGAATCGGTGGGCGGGGCTGAACTGGCCGTGTTGAAGTAGGCGTCTGATCTCCTCTGCGGGGGTGGTGTTTTATCTTCTTTGACGTCATTGTTCCCCACTTTTAAAAACGAGTCGTTTGCTGAGGCTGGTGTCGATAAAAGCTTTTATTGGACTAACAAGGACGCTTTCAGTTCTGAAACTTACAGGATATTCTTATAATATGAGGACCTCTTAGATGTCAAAAACTCAATGAAAATTTGATTTCTCAGTTTCATCACCCCTTAAAGAGGTCATCGGATGCACAATTCACTTTTAGATGGCGTTTGCATTTAAATGTGTCTTGGGTGGAGCAGTTGCTCATTATCATTTAAAGGGCGGGTTTACTTGCTCTTTTCTTTGCACGTATTGTGTTTATGGGTGCAATATAACATGTATCCGTGAGCTTTTCTTTTTTTAAAAGTCTTATTTTTTCATAAATTTCACCTTTATTGTCAGCCGCGCTCTCCTCTCTTGTCCCCTGAACGAGCGGTTGACTTCCTGAGTCTATGAAAACACTCCCTCAGAACCACGTAGTGGGCTCAGATTCGGTTCGCTTTGGCCGGTGTGTTGTGATTGGCTAAACTGTCGCTCACGTCTGTCGGAAGATTAACGCCCATGACCTCTAGCGGGTCGAACGGGCGGGCATGCCAAATGTGGATACCATAGACGGTGGATACACGTAAATAATGATGTGGAGACTGCAGATATCAGCTGAGGCAGAATCAGACGGAGAAAGCCGCGATGAATCGAGTTCAAGCAGAACCTCACCACACACGGCTCTTAATAAAGGTTTCTGAATGATAATTTGCTTCATTTTTTAACTTAATACACGTTTGATTTACACAATAGCATCTGACTGGCAACGATAGCAACTGACTGGCTAACTAATGTTAAACACAAACAGCGTCTGCAGGTTTACGTTCTTGATCAAATCGAAAATAAGTCATAAAGCATATATATATATGAAAAATACATTTACAACATTAGTACTTATACAAAAATTCAGGTCCATAATGTTTGTACGCGTCTTGTCGTAGACACAAAATAGCCGTAACTAGTAGCCCATAAAGCCTACAAAGCCAGCGCTGGCATTTGAAAACAAACAAAAAACAAACACAACGCTACGTCGGAAATTATACATGCAAATACATTTAAAATGATGAAGTCTTAGCCTACTTACAAGATTGTGTCCAACAACTGCTGACTTTTAACTGCTGGTTTTAAAGTCTGGATCTGCTTCATGATTCCAGAAACAGTTTCTTGTTTACGTTAATACCGGTTGAACTTGTGGAGATTCTGGAAGCTGTCTCTGTAAATGCGCAGCACAGAGAGCTAGATTACGATCGTCACTTTCAGGACTATAATCAAACACAAATTGTATCCATTGTTGTCGAAGTATAGTGTCGGTGGGAAGCCCGAAACACAGAAGACCTGACAGCTGCGTGAACACAACTCACTCGACGCATGCCCTTTCCTGCATATTCCGGAGGGAGTGGCTTGCATGCAAATGTGTGGGTTAGTGACGCAACCATAACCCAGCTGTAGTCCAAAACAAGTCGTTTTTGTAGGCAATTTTACTTCCTGATTTTTTAAAGACAAGATATCTCTGCTTACACTAAACTTTCAGTGCTGCAACTTTGCAGATACTGTTCATGCACCAACAGCAACATTACACACTATTTAAAATGAAATCGCAGTAAACCCGCCCCTTAAAGAGACATACATCGAAACGGGTTGCTGTGAACAGAACAGTTTTGAGGAGATGAAGTATTTTACAAACTTTACATGAAGACCCTGAAAAATGATACCAACTTGTGGGAAAAGGGCATCCGATGACCCCTTTATTGTGCATTTCAACATTTAATAAAACATCATAAAAATCAAAGGTTGTTAACATTAGTTAATGAACTAACATGAACAAACAATGAACAGTTGTATTTTTACAAAGATTAGTACATACTGTGACAAATCTATTGCTCATTGTTTGTTCATGTTAGGTATTAACTAATGTTAACAAATGAGACCTTATTGTGAAGTGTAACCTCTATTTTAAATAAACGCTGTTTTGAACTTTCTATTGATCAAAAAAAATCTTTTTTTTGAGCATCAAATCATATTAGAGTGATTTGTGAAGGATCATGTGACACTGAAGACTGGAGTAATGCTTAAATTCAGCTTCTATTACAGGATTAAATTACATTTTAAAACATATTCAAACTGAAAACTCTTCTTTTAAAATATAATACTATTGTTTTCTTTTACTGTATTTTTGATCAAATTAATGCAAAAACTTGGGCTGTCAAACGATTAATTGCATCCAAAATAAAAGTTTGTGTTTACATAATATATGTGGGTGCACTGTGTATAATTATTTTATATATATATATATATATATATATATGAAAAAAATATTATTCATATATAAAATATTTATATATAATATAAATTATATATAAATCTATATAAGTATATACATGAAAATATTTCTTAACTATATAGAAGCATGTGTGTATTTTTATATATATATATATATAATATAAAATAATTATACACAGTGCACACACCATATATTATGTAAACACAAACTTTTATTTTGGATGTGATTAATCATGATTAATCGTTTGACAGCCCTAGCAAAAACATTAAAAAGGAATCTCTTTCAACCCATGTCTTTCCCTGTTTCTTTTTTTTAAGCTGAATGTGAATTTTTCATCTTAGTTTATATGTGTCTGATGATATTCTACATTTGTTTCATTACGTACCACTTACCCCACATGTACAATAGCACGCTTATAGTATTTTCCACCTTATTTCACTAGTTTGGTTTGATTTTAAAGGGCTGCCTGTAGTGTATCATAGACATGTGATCACATATGAAGTGTGTCCTCCGTCAGGTGACCTCAGGTATGGTGATCGGCACGTTCCTGCTCGGCCCCCATCATGTACGTGTCCGCCTGGCTGCTGACCATCCCCTGGATGGACTGGCGGCCGCTTGGCGTCGGCACTGCAGAACGTCAGCTTCAACATCAGCATTATCTGCCTTTTTGCTTTGGTGAGTGTCCACATGATCACACGCAGATGTGTGTTTTCATTTCTCTTTCTTCATTACTCTGCTTCCTCTTAAAAACATAAATTGTTACGGTGTGGTAATGGTCTCGTCGTCCCTCATGCTGGTGGTGAGAGCACATGTTTGTGTTGCCTCTGCTATAATGCACATTATTATTAAGGGATGAAGGTAAATCCATGTGATTATCAGTGTTGCTGGATATGTCGTGGAAACCAGAAATTAAATGTGTACATGCTGTGGGAAATCTGTCTGACTAATGTTTTAGGGTTTGTTTGTTTTTTTGGACAAGTTGAGACAAAAGATTAGAAAGTAACATTGTGCACATTTTTGTCTGTTTATTTAAGAAATATATATTTTATTTTTTTGGAGGGCAAACAATAAAAACGCATCATTAAAAGAAACAAATTCTTGAAAAGAAAAGTAGTGTGTCATAATCTTAGTTTTAAAATCTAATTTATTTATATTGGTGCTGGGCAACGATTAATCGCATCCAAAGTAAAAGTTTGTGTTTACATAATATATGTGTGTGTAGTGTGTATAATTATTTTTGTATATATAAATACACACACATGCATGTATATATTTAAGAAATGTGCATGTAATTTATATTATATATAAATATTAACATTTGTTATATAAATAATACATTTTTCTTATATATGACATGCATGTGGGTGTATTTATATATACAACAAAATAATTATACACAGTACACACATATATATTATGTAAACACAAACTTTTATTTTGTGATGTGATTAATCACGATTAATCGTTGCCCAGCACTAATTTATATTTAATATATTTACTTTTAACATTTATTTAGATATTTTTAAAGCATTGTTTTGTAATTTATAAATATATATATATGTGTGTGTGTGTGTATATATATATATATATTAACATTTTATATATAAATAATACATTTTTCTTAAATATATACATGCATGTGTGTGTATTTATATATACAACAAAATAATTATACGCAGTACACACATATATTATGTAAACACAAACTTTTATTTTGGATGCGATTAATCGTTGCCCAGCACTAATTTATATTTAATATATTTATTTTAACATTTATTTTGATTTTTTTAAAGCATTGTTTTGTAAAATATAATAATAAATGAGCTTTGTGCATCTCAATATATTATTACTTGGTTACACCACATGACAAATATAAAGTTAAATTTAAAAAAGGACATACAACCATATGAAATTAACACAAAGGGTACATTTATTTGTACATATATTTGTATATTGAATATTTTGAACCTGATTTCAGATAAGGTACATCATCAGAAGTCAAGAATATTTAGGAAAATCTGATAAATGAAATGAAATTGAACTCATTCACCTGTACAACAAAATCTTGATAATAAAATAATGTTGTTAATGTTTGTTTTGTTTTTGTCACATCAAAACATGTGCAAAGACATGCTCACATTGAATAAGGACCAAGATGCCAGTAACAATCTTTACATGCAAGGAAATATTGGGTTAAGGGGTAAAGATCGATGCATGATCATACATGTTGTCGGGTTATTAAGCATAATCGCTGTAAGATGCATGTAAACACTCATTTTCATGTTGCTATCATTGAGGTTCTATGTTTGTGTGTCTAAGTGTGATTGTGGGTTGGATTGTTTCCAATCTCTCAGATGGTGTCATGATCTTCTCAAACACGTCTGTTGACACTTCCTTCCTGTTGCGTTTGTGTTCTCTGCATAGCTTGGAAAAAAAACAAGAAACTGAAGTTCAGGTTTAAAACGTATATATGACTATATTAAAGCATACACATGCAGAACTCTCTGAACCAGTTCAACTGGTTTTGAGAAGTCGTTACTGTACATGCATGCACACATTTCACTGGAACATGTTGCGGCTAAAAGTATCTCTGGAAACATGACGAATGTCTGTGTTCTGGTCACTGCAGGTGTGGAGCGTCGCAGTCATGATACTGAGCAGAAAGTTTCTCAGAGTTCCTCACATGTTCACCATAAACCTCTTTGTGGCGCAGGTGAGCAGCTGGCTTTTAGACACTGTACTTTTCCAGTCTAAAAGCTGCATCCTGATGATTTTCCCTTAAAACCTTCTCCCGTCCTTTGTTTGCAGTTATTAGCCTGTGTTGGTATGATAGCGTGGAAAATCGTGGCCGTGCAGAATAACTTCCTGGGTCAGGTGTTGACCTTTACTCTACTGTACTCTTCTCTCTACAGCACCTATATGTGGCCTGGTGAGTCATCAGAGTGTGTATTTAAAATAAAATAATAAATAAATCACTAAACATTACATGTCCCAAAACCTTTAAAGGGATAGTTCACTTTGAAATTAATTTTTGGTGTCTTTGTTTCTGCAGTAGTTTCAATTTTGATGATTTTAGGTCAAACTGTTCTTGTCTGTCAGTCATATAATGGAGGTCTATGGTCACCACCTCAAAGAGCATGTACAGAGAAGTCCAAATTAAACATGATTTAATGATTTGTAAACGTAAGTACACATTGATGGCCTAAGACACGAAACGAGCGGTTTGTGTGAGCAAACCAACAGTATTTATATCGCACAGCCACAAAGCGCCCGCGCCCTCAAATCACTTGGACTTGGTTACAAGAGGTAAAAACGATATAAATACTGTTCGTTTTCTCACTCGAACTGCTCCGTTTCGTGTCTTAGGCCATCAATGTGTACTTACATTTACGAGTCATTAAATCATGTTTAATTTGGACTTCTCTGTGCGCTGCTCTTTGAGGTGGTGACCATAGACCTCCATTATATGACTGACAGACAAGAACGGTTTTGACCTAAAAATATCAAAATTGAAACTACTGTGGAAACAAAGACACCTACATCTTGGATGCCCTTGAGGTAAGATAAAACATACCAAAAATTAATTTCAAAGTGAACTATCCCTTTAAATAATACCTGGCCCATAATACGGCATTAAAAACTGCCACTCTGTTTACAAGCTTAATTAGCATGTAACTACTAGATTGGTTATCAATATTTGAACGTGAAAATGTAAAAACAATAAAATAAATGTATGCATATTAAAAGAAAATTTTCATTGCACCCTTTATAAATGAGTTTTTGTATGAAAAATATCTATTAAAAGCAGCTGGTATGCGGAACTATATAATGCAACGACTGTAGTTATGCTTATAGGAAGTACAACAAACTGTGATGTAAGCAGCTAAAGCTTTCTTACATGGGTATGTGGATTATTACTGAAGGAAATGTGATTGTGTGTGAAGGTGCCAGAGGTTTGTGTTTGGGTTGAGTGTGTTTAAGGTCTCGTGTTTTGTGTGCTGCAGGTCTGATCGCTCTGTCTCTGCTGCTCTTGAGGAGACGTGAGGAGCCGGGCTTCAGGCCAGGGCTCACTGTGATCACTGGTTGGGGGTGAGTGGCGCACGCAACACACTCACACAATGACCACTACCAAAGTCCTTTTAGGCAAGTCGTGCCACTCGGCCGCCATCTTGGCAACGCCTCTGGGCAGCTGTTTCGGACTAACAAGACCAGGCTACTCTCTAAATGAACGAGTCAGTACTGCACATTCACTGGTCACCGGGACATAAAAACTGCTTGTATAGAAACAGTAATAAAATATGATTAAAATCGCTGAAAAGGTTCGACTTTGCCTCAAAATAAGGTTTAAAACATCATTTTCACCACAGGCTTAAATGTTACCTGGCTTGACTGTTAAAAGCAGACGATTGGCTGTCCAGCAGGAGGGGCGGGGCATGTGCATGCAACCGCTCATCTTCTGGCGCTACAGGTTTTCCCTATATAGTTGTATTGAGGATTGAGTCTCTATATAAATCGTCTCTGCCGCTACTGAACCCATTTATACTCCATATGTTGAATATTTACTGCAGTATAAACCTTTCAAGAATGACCTATTATGAGCTCTGAAAAATCGGGTAGATTTAGCAATATAGCCAGTGGTTAAAGTGGGATTTGTCAGGTGGGGGAACCTCTCAAATTTTGTGTAGGTGAAATAGAGAAAATGACTCGCCGTGGGACAACATATTGAGTGTCGTGGTATAGCAATACTTTTTGGGTGTCGCTGTGGCGACAAGTAGCCTATCACTTATTTACTTGATATTTTAATGGTTTTATTCTGGCCCATCTTCACTGATTTAATGACAATACTATGTTAAAACTGCTTAACACTAGGAGAAAAAGTGGGGTTTCGGGGAAATTTTCGATTTCTCTGACCAAATTATGTGCAATTTAAGACTTTTGAAGGCCAAAAAAAAGGATAATAAATAGCTTTAAAACCATGTCAGATTAGTTTGTCAATAGCCTACCTGCTCTCTTCTCATCTACATCTTTCTTTTTCTCAGTCTCCTTATCCTGCCCTATTTCTTCCCCTCCTAAACTCCTAAACCCCCTGAACTTTGACTTTTGACGTGCTCAACCACCGCGAGTGCCTTTCAAGCATTTGTAAAGACGTAGTGCTGAGCTCAGCGTGCGACTGCGCGCACCTCTCCAAAAGGACGAGGCGTTTATACTTTATACAGTTTATACTTTATATAGTTTACTTTATACTTTGTGTTTATCGCTAGCGTTCAGCGGGGAGGAAGGGAAGTTGGTCCATATTGGAAGAAGCAAGATTCGGAAGATTCGTTCGGAGAACGCAGTTCCGAACCGTTCCAGCCCACTTTAACCCCTGAATATAGCGGGTGAATTATGTATATTAGGAATGGCACCATAGTTTGTGTTACATTACTAACACATTATCAGCTGTTTAATTACATAGTCAAGCAAAAGACTTATCATATTACCGTAAAACTTTAAATAATAGCCCGGGCTTTTATTTTCCCAAATTGTCGAACTGCACCGGCTTGTATGAGATAGGCGTCTATATAGAGCACCGGCCTTTATAATTTATTGTTGAGATGTTGTTTTGAGTGTAAGCCTAGAGTCTCTAATCTCTAAAAGTCTCCAAATGCCCCGCATCAAACTGCGATTTTCTGACCTTTTACTATTGTGTCAATTGATTTTTGATTAATATGCGCGAGGGAGAGAAAGCAAGAGATTGCGCGTGTTGTTTGAAGATGTGAGAGTGCACGCACGCGTCCGGTCTGCTGGTTATGGGCCCTATCAAGCACAGCAGTCATTCTGATCACTCACCAATCAAAAAAGGCTTTGGTGGGACAAAATTGTGTTTGGCGGCCACCAAAAAGCATATAAGGGTGATTCTTTAACTATGGTACTTTTCTTGTCCCTGGATGAAATAATACAATTTTAAAAAACATTTCTTCTTTTTTGTTTTTGTCAGACTTACTTCACCCTAAGGGGAACTTATAAAAATGTGTCATGGTTCAATCATTCTTTTTATTATATAATATGAGGCCTTTTATGCATGATTTTTACTGTTTCCCCCTGTCCCTAAAGCCAGACTTTGTGCCTTCAACCTCGCTTAAATATTCTAAATTAAATATTCAAATAATGTAGATTTTAAGTACAAATTATAAAATAATGTCTATTTCAATTATACCTATTATATATTGCAATATTTATTCACATTTTCTTATATTTTTCATAAGTAGAACCCTTGTCCCTTGGGTTCACTGTCATTTCCGCCACACTGTACAAAATAGAATCCTGAGATCATTGTTTTAGGTTTGAATACTTAGTAACCATAGCAATAGAAAACTCCACAGTGAACACACGACTGGGTGAAAGGGTGACCTCTTCAGGGGTAATGAAAAGAAGAAAAAAATCAAGGTAAATATGATTAAATCTGAGAATGTGTTTATTGGCCGTCATTTCCAAATGGCTCATATTTCACATGGATGTAAAAATAACTGGATGAAATTAATTTAATAATGTGTAATTTGTGTATTATTAAATGCTAACTGTAAAACTATTATTAACAGGGTAACATAGCATGATATTTTAGAGGAAAGAGGGGGAAATGTCATTTCCGCCACAGTCATTTCCACCACGGTGTTCATTGTGGTGGTAAAGACAGGTTGTGGTTGTTCGTATGACAGCTAATTATTTTGGGCTATAATACTAAAACGTTAATGTTAAAACAAAAAAACATACAATTAATTAGGTAGTAAGAAAATATTTTATTATTTATTATTGCTACAATATTGTTGGTAAATAAGAGAACTTGAACGTTTTCTTTGGGCTGTCAGATAAAAATGCCCCTATATATATATATATATATATATATATATATATATATATATATACACACACGGCCACTTTATTAGGTACACCTGTCCAACTGCTCGTTAACACTTAATTTCTAAGCAGCCAATCACATGGCGGCAACTCAGTGCATTTAGGCATGTAGACATGGTCAAGACAATCTCCTGCAGTTCAAACCGAGCATCAGTATGGGGAAGAAAGGTGATTTGAGTGACTTTGAACGTGGCATGATTGTTGGTGCCAGAAGGGCTGGTCTGAGTATTTCAGAAACTGCTAATCTACTGGGATTTTCACGCACAACCATCTCTAGGGTTTACAGAGAATGGTCCGAAAAGAAAAACATCCAGTGAGCGGCAGTTCTGTGGGCGGAAATGCCTTGTTGATGCCAGAGGTCAGAGGAGAATGGCCAGACTGGTTCGAGCTGATAGAAGGGCAACAGTGACTCAAATAACCACCCGTTACAACCAAGGTGGGCAGAAGAGCATCTCTGAACGCACAGTACGTCAAACTTTGAGGCAGATGGGCTACAGCAGCAGAAGACCACACCGGGTGCCACTCCTTTCAGCTAAGAACAGGAAACTGAGGCTACAATTGCACAAGCTCATCGAAATTGGACAATAGAAGATTGGAAAAACGTTGCCTGGTCTGATGAGTCTCGATTTCTGCTGCGACATTCGGATGGTAGGGTCAGAATTTGGCGTCTACAACATGAAAGCATGGATCCATCCTGCCTTGTATCAACGGTTCAGGCTGGTGGTGGTGGTGTCATGGTGTGGGGAATATTTTCTTGGCACTCTTTGGGGCCCCTTGGTACCAATTGAGCATCGTTGCAACGCCACAGCCTACCTGAGTATTGTTGCTGACCATGTCCATCCCTTTATGACCACAATGTACCCAACTTCTGATGGCTACTTTCAGCAGGATAATGCGCCATGTCATAAAGCTGGAATCATCTCAGACTGGTTTCTTGAACATGACAATGAGTTCGCTGTACTCAAATGGCCTCCACAGTCACCAGATCTCAATCCAATAGAGCATCTTTGGGATGTGGTGGAACGGGAGATTCACATCATGGATGTGCAGCCGACAAATCTGCGGCAACTGTGTGATGCCATCATGTCAATATGGACCAAACTCCCTGAGGAATGCTTCCAGCACCTTGTTGAATCTATGCCACGAAGAATTGAGGCAGTTCTGAAGGCAAAAGGGGGTCCAACCCGTTACTAGCATGGGGTACCTAATAAAGTGGCCGGTGAGTGTGTATATATATATATATATATATATATATATATATATATATATATATATATATATATATATGTATATATATATATAGGCATTTTTATGAATAATATTATTCAATAAAAAACATCGCACCCAACTAAGGGAAGGTTTCTAGACAGATTGAGAAACCAACTGATACTAAACAACTGTTTGTAGAAATGTTTTTATTTTCTGAAACTGTCTTGCACAAAGAGTACCATAGTTGAAGAATCACCCATAATCTTATGGGTTTTAGAAGATTAAATACAAACAGAAACTAAAAAACAGACCTGCCCTCTATTCGAGACCAGCTTACATATACCCAAACCTGCAGACACACCAGGCGTGGTAAAGAGACAGGCGTCTATTTGGGACTCGGCTATTATTTTTTTACGGTTATTACCATTATATGTCCGAACATTATAAAGTGCAATATCGTTGTGCAGCGTTCACCTCAGTAAGTTGACTGAGTGGGATCTCTGAGCTGAGTGAGTGAGTGAGTGGAGGCAGGGCTCATTTGCATATTCATAGAGCCGTGTATACTAAATGAAGCAAGAGTGTAGAGTTACATTCAAGCTATTCTTAGGCATGAATAATGCTTTATCACATAATCACATATCACATTTAAACATAAAAAATTTTGGTGATCACAGATGAGTTTTAAGGGATAAAATGATTGGATACAGGGAGACTTTAACAATAAAGGTTATTTTATCAAGAGTGTAGAGTGCCGTATACGGGCAATCTAACTTTACTTCACTATATTACTATTAAATCCTAATCTAGTCATGACAAACTATATATCGTTGGAAAGGTCTAAGACTCCTAAATAGATATTTTAGTGTGGTTTCTTTCTTACAAATTATGAATGAACAGTAATATATGAATTTATGACAAGAGTGCGCCTCAAAATATCAATGTCATTACAGGAGTTTCTGAGCTTTGTCACAAAAAGTCGACACACACACTTTTAATAATTGAAACTTTTTAGTGCTAAAAGTTCATAATAAAACATAATTAGTATTTGTCAATAAAAAAATATATTTTAAAAAGTAAGGTAAGAAGTCCTCTAAAAAGTATAATATAATATATATATATAAATATTATTTTTTTATTATTATTATATCACATATTTTAGTAGTTATCATAAATTAGGTATCATTTGAAAGCTTACGAACTCAGAATTCATCCTGTGAAAACCGTTTTGAAATTGGACGTTGTGTTAGCATAGAACATTTTTTTGTGTTCCGGTTGTGTTACCAATGGTATTTTTTTATTAGGCCCCTCCCCTTTTGGGCATCATCTTTCATAATTTATTATCAAAACCTTTTCTAATCTTGACAAAACACATATTGTCAGGGAGGTCTGAGTCTCAAGGTTCCATATTTAGTGATGGAAGTGATATTTTGATAGAAATTGATTAATTTATTATGGCAGAATGCATACAATTAAATTCAATGGAATTCAATGGCACCCGGTGGCTATTTTTGGTATAACACCTAAACAAAATCTCATGGGAACTTAAAAATTTGTGATATCAACTTAAAATTTGGAACATAACTTGGTTAGATATATAGCTTTCATTTTATAGTAAAAAATATTTTGTAAAATATTTATTTTATATTTAAAAAAATATATTAATAAATTATATTTGATTTACTGTAAATTATAACTTCCATAACTTTTTCATACTTACATTTTTATAATAGTAATAATCTGCTGATTGTCTTCTTTAAAACAAGACCAAACTTGGGTATATATTCCAAAGCATTCTTGAATTACAACCATTTAAGTTTGTATAGTGCATTTTAATGTGAATTATCGAAAGGGGGGTGACGGGTAAGGGGTTAATGACATTGATGGTTCCATGAAGAAGCTTTAACATCCACTGAAGCTTCTATTGCATCGCTGCAAAACCTTACAAAAAACATGAGTGTATATATCCATAAAAAAAGAGATTTCCTCTAAGGCATTGCCAGTGACGTAAAGCAATTCGTCTTCCTACCATCTCAAAGTACTTTAATTGAAATATATAATATTTTATAATCAATGATTGTGCAGTCTTTTGTCATTGTGTAATATTGAGTTTCGCCTTCGGATCTGGACGGTTTGGTTCTTGGCTTGTAACACTTTCTGACTGAATGAGGAAAATATTTCTGAAAACAAGGCTTCTCTGACAACTGAACCCCAGTGTTGTTGATCTAAAGGCTCTGATGTCTGCTGTTTGTCTCTCAGTTTACCAGTTCTGGCTGTGAGTGTCCTCCTCCTGACAGGGCAAAGAATGCCAGACACCATCGACTCCGCTTTCTTCTATGGAAAGACGCAGGTACAAATATGATGAAAGCATTATTCATATCATGCACAATCCAATCTGTGTTTAAAATGCCAGACTGTCCATACTGTTACTTTGCAAATCTGGTAGTTTGGGTAACATAGTAAGCATTGATTTCTTTACCATTGAAGCATGATGCATTCTTCTCAAGTTCAAACGTGAAAGTTTGCCTCTAATCGTGTCCATCATCAACATGGCGTTATAAAACTGGGTATTATATTAACAGAAAACTATCAATTAATGTGAAACTTGAGCTTAAGTCAGGGAGGAACACAATAAGGTCATATAAGTAGTTATAGGATGTTGTTGGTGATGATAAATCTACAAATTTACATATCGTACATGTCCACTGCAGGTCCTGAAACATAGCTGTAATGTGTTTTGTAGGTGCTGTGCTCATCTGTGGTGTTACTCGTGAGCATCATGCTGTGCGGGATCTCTCTCGCGCTGCTCAGCAGACGAACGCAAGACTATCACACACTCGAGCGTGGATCAGTCTCTGGCAGTGAGGAGGATGTGACGCTTCCCTGCGACACAGACACACACAGCTCTGTTGAGCCGCCCTGTGCTGTAGGCAGCATCAACAGACAGGCATGACATCGACGCTCTCCTCCTTTATTTCTAAAACTGTGGGGCCAGATTCATTTAAATCCTTTTTAAAGTCAAGTAGACAGGAGAAATCCACAAGTGGGCTGGGCCTCCGAAAGGGGGCGGAGTCTTAGTCATGCAGAAGACTTTCTATAGAGCCTAAGTCCCTCCCCTTCGGTCGACCACCATGGGACCTTATTTCAGAAAAATATTGTATGGTAGTCAATGGCAAGAGATGACAAATATTCTGATCCCGTTTGAATTATGCCCTGAATTACACATATGATGTTTGTCAATTTAAAAGATGCGTTTTAAAGTCAAGAAAGCTGTTGAGGCATACGACTGTGAAAATACGTAATTACAAAGACTACAAACCCCAAAGGTGCACATTTTCTCTAATGAATGAAGCTAACTTTAATGAAACTAACGTCTGTCATTGTTTCTATAGTCTTACGGATATAATCTTAATCTTACGCCGTCATGCCTGAGTGTTTTGTACCAGACTGAACACATGTTGCTCGTTGTTTCGCTTCCCGGGAGATGTAGTTCATTGAGAGATTTTCACATACAGTGGGGCCAAAAAGTATTTAGTCAGCCACTGATTGTGCAAGTTCTCCTACTTAGAATAATGAGAGAGAGGTCTGTAATTTTCATCATAGGTACACTTTAACTATGAGAGACAAAATGAAAAAGAATACCATACATTTTTAAAGAATTTATTTGTAAATTATGGTGGAAAATAAGTATTTGGTCACCCACAAACAGCAAGATTTCTGGCTCTCACATACCCCTTTTCCACCAAAAAAGAACTGGTTCGGAACTGGTGCTGGTTCAAAGTAGGTTTGGAGTTGGTTCAACTTGCGACCGCTTCAAAACCTGTTTGTTTTTCCACTGACTAGAGCGCTCAGGAACCGACGTTGTTGCGCCACTGTCTTACGTCGCCATACGTCTTAGCTATAAACGCTTGCAAGTACATTACTTTGGGATTATCTCTCAACCGTGTATCAAGAAGGCTTAAAAAACAATCGAAATGTGTAAGTCTTTTAATATTTTTGTTTGATATGTAATCTTTTCTGATAAGTTATGTACCTCTGTCTTGTGTCTATAATGTCTTCAATAAAAAAAATAGGAAAAAGAAAATGAGAAACGCTTGCGTTAACCTCAAGCATAGACAATTAGGCGGACTCGTCGTGTTTCTGCAAATGTCTTCTCTTGCTGCTTTGCCGATCCTATATTATGGTCAGAAAAGATGTTTAAAACACATCTAAACCTGCCCCAGGCCCCGACGTAAGCATGACGTGGTAAAAGACGGTTCTAGTCCAGCAAAGAGTTGGTGCCGCTTTGGAACCAGTTCTCATGGCCGAACCGGTTTCTTTGGCTGTCGAAACACAAAGAACTGGTTCGCGTGCAGGCACCGGCTCCGAACCGGCTCTCAAAATGCTTTGGGTGGAAAAAGGGCTACAGACCTGTAACTTCTTCTTTAAGATGCTCTTCTGTCCTCCTCTCATTACCTGTATTGTTGGCACCTGTGTGAACTCGTTATCTGTATAAAAGACACCTGTCCACAGCCTCAAACAGTCACACTCCAAACTCAGGCCCCGTTTACACGATGGGAAAAACGCAGATATTTCTCTGTGTTTTGCCCTCTCATTTACACGAAAACGCCCTTTTTATCACTGAAAATGATTATTTCTAAAAACTCCGGGCAAAGTGGAGATTTTTGAAAACGCCGGATATTTGTTGTCGTGTGAACTGGGAGAAACGGCGTTTTAGGTTCTCTTGTTCGATTCCAGGATTCTGATTGGCTTGCATGGCTTTATCCTTAACCCCTACACTGCCGCCAATAGGTTTGGCATAGTTATGATGGCGCTCGACGGCGTATTTATGCGGGTGTGTGAACGATGTTATTTTTGATAAACGAGAGAGCGGGAAAATATTTGTTTTGCTAAATACCCGGCTTTGTGTAAACGTGGCCTCAACCATGGCCAAGACCAAAGAGCTGTCGAAGGACACCAGGAAGAAAATTGTAGACCTGCACCAGGCTGGGAAGAGTGAATCTACAATAGGCAAGCAGCTTGGTGTGAAAAATCAACTGTGGGAGCAATTGTAAGAAAATGTAAGACATACAAGACCACTGATAATCTCCCTCGATCTGGGCTCCACGCAAGATCTCATCCTGTGGGGTCAAAATGATCATGAGAACGGTGAGCAAAAATCCCAGAACTACACAGAGGGACCTGATGAATGACCTGCAGAGAGCTGGGACCAAAGTAACAAAGGCTACCATAAGTAACACACTACACCGAGAGGGACTCTAATACTGCAGTGCCAGGCATGTCCCCCTGCTTAAGCCAGCATACATCCATCTGACGTTTGCCAGAGAGCATATGGATGATCCAGAAGAGGATTGGGAGAATATCATGTGGTCAAAATAGAACTTTTTGGTAAAAACTCAACTCGTCGTGTTTGGAGGAAGAAGAATGCAGAGTTGCAAAATACCAGCTACAGTGTGTGCAAACCTGGTGAAGACTTACAGGAAACGTTTGACCTCTGTCATTGCCAACAAAGGTTATGTTACAAAGTATTGAGTTGAACTTTTGTTATTGACCAAATACTTATTTTCCACCATAATTTACAAATAAATTCTTTAAAAATCCTACAATGTGATTTCCTGGATTTTATTTCCTCATTTTGTCTCGCATGGTTAAAGTGTACCTGTGATGAAAATTACAGACCTCTCTCATCATTCTAAAGGCCAATTTATACTTCTGCGTAGGGTGCGCGCAGTAGGTACGGCGTAGCATACGCACAGACGCGTCCCATACCGCCGTACCCTTTGCCGCAGCCTGACGCGCACCTCTCAAAAATGTAACTACACGTCGCGACGACGCCGACCGCAAGATCAGTGATTGGTCGGCTTGGTAGCATCGCATTTCCTCATACGCATTTCCACACGTACCATCTCCTCCGACGTCTTGTCTCATTTCTGCCTTTCAGTTTTAGTAATTTCACTAAAATGAACGGTTTTTCCACCTCAATAAGCTCCAACTCCAACATGATCCACTCTCTTTCAGGCTTGTAGTAAACCTAGCCGCAACTCGAGGAATCTAAACAGTGGAACATTAAAACCCTCCGCCGCCAACTAGCGTTTCGGAGCAGTACTGCAGAGCAACCAAGACCTGAACGCAGAAGTATAAATGCTCACAACGGCGTCGCCTACGTGCGCAGCCAACGTCGTACACTACGGCGTACCCTCGACGCAGAAGTATAAATTGGCCTTAAGTAGGAGAACTTGCACAATCAGTGGCTGACAAAATACTTTTTGGCCCCACTGTAAAACTAAATGTTACTCTTCTGTTTTATGACAAACTGCGACTTTCTTGACTTTCAGAATTATCTTTTAAATTGACAAACATCATATGTGTAATTCAAGGCATAGTTCAGACGGAATAAAAAGATAAATAGTCTCTCGCCATTGACTACCATACATATTTTTTTCCGAATTGAGCCGGGAAGCGGAGGGCGGGGCTTAGGCTCTCTATAGAGGGTATGCGCGTGACGTCACCATCGGCCAGAGTGAGTGCCAAAATCACTGAGCGGCATTTGTTTTCAAAGAGCTTTGAGGTTGAATCTGAGGTATATGTTTACAGACTGCTGAAAGCTACAGAACAGAGAAACAAATGGACTCGCGAAAGGTGGATTTGCTTTATTTGTTATAATTTTGATGCATAAAATGGCTTACAGATATGAAAACCAATTTTGAATTTGGGGTTTTCATAAGGCTTTAAGCCATAATCATCAAAATAATAACAAATAAAGGCTTGAAATATCTTCACTTTGCATGTAATGAGTCATAATATATGATATATTAGTTTCACCTTTTAAGATGAATTACTGAAATAAATTAACTTTTGCACCATATTCTAATTTTTCGAGTTCTAGTGAGTACAGAATACTGAGAATAAAAGTAGGAAGTAGTATGCTGTTCTGAGCCTACAAAAGCATTGAATGTAAAATATCTGTCTCTTTGAAAGATGCAGACTGAGGTTGTTGACTGATTTTTGTGTGTTCGTCAGGTTGTCAGATGTGTGAGTGCGCATGTGACCGTGAGCAGAGCTTGCCTGACGTGACGAGCCCCAAAGAGGAAGCATCCGTACACACAGGTTCGGCTCTTTCTTTCAGTTCCTGTTCACTCAATCTGTCTCGAGATTCGATTAAGACCGTTGCTTTATAGGTCATATGTCCTCGTTTGAGAACAGTGCTGTAACTAGGAACTCAATAGGACACACAGTAGATGTATGGATAAGATGTTGAAATGAATGATCGCACACTAATAGACCTGTGTAATATTCATTATTGTATGATCTATTCCTTTACTGACTTCTGCATTGAGAAATATTTTTTTATGGAAACTGAATGGAATACATTTCAAAAGGGGAAGAAAAATGAGATCTGCATAACATTAAATGCTGTTTTCAGGTCAGTGTAGCCAGCAATGCTCACCCTCAAGCTGTTTGCTGGCTGAAGAGGAACAGAAAGAAGCGGATAGACAGAACACAGATATACAGTCGACGAGACACATGCTGGTGTGTCTGTTACTGACCGTCTGTCTCCTCGCTGTGAGTACAGGATCACTCATTCACTCATTCAGTGGCCATAACAACTGTAAAACAGGGATAGTTTACCCAAAATAAAACTGTCAGTAATGACTTTTTAGAATGAGTTTAGAATGAAAGTTATTGATGAAACATGATTTGTTTGTGGAAATATATTCGATTGTTTGTTTACTTCATATATGATACCATATGGATACCACTCTTCTCTTTGGTCTGGGTTTCACTGTTATTTACAGTACAGTTGGAGTGACTCTTCATTCTGCATGTGTGTGTGTGTGTGTGTGTAGAATCTCTCCAGCTGTCTGTGGTGGCTCTTTAATACAGATCCAGGACAGCTGTATGTGGAGCTGCAGTTCTTCTGTGTCGTGGCCAATTTCGGGCAGGTGAGTGTGTGTGTGTGTGTGTGTGATCCTGTCACATGTGTTGTGCTGGATTTAAACTATCTGAAGGCTTTTCCTGAAACATCCATCTCTTACTGTCTTCCCTCTGTAGGGTCTCATTTCATTCGCATTTTTTGGCCTTGACAAGCATTTAATTATCTCTCCGTTCAAAAAAGGTAACTCAACTTTTTGCTGAACTCTTTAAGCTTTAAAGGGCTACAAATGATGACGAATCAAATTGTACTTGATCTTTTGACACACTGTGAAAGCTTACTGTTATTTCTGGAATTAAACCTTCCTCCCCATTCCAGACGGAGCATTTATTGAGGCTAAGCTGAAAAAACTGTTTTTTCAAATCCACAACTCATGCAGATTACGAACTTTATTGACATTTATGTTGTGACTTGTGAGGGAAAAATAATAAATTAATTACCCATTTTGCAAGCATTAAAGGAGTAGTTCACTTTTCAAAAATCTTTTGCTGATAATTTACTCACCCCATGTCAGTCCAGATGTCCATGTCTTTCCTCTTCTTCAGTCGAAAAGAAATTAAGGTTTTTGATGAAAACATTCCAGGATTTTTTCCATATAATAGACTTCAATGGGAACCAAATGGTTCAAGGTCCAAATGAGAGTTTCAGTGTAAACTGTTCAAAGGGCTTTAACAATTTCCAGATGGATGAATAAGGGTCTTATCAAGCGAAATATCAAACTTATAAAACTTAAACTTTATTATTTTATTTTTTAAATGAGTGATGTGTTTGCTTGAAGACCCTTATTCATCCTCTGGAATCGTTTAAAAGCTCTTTCAACAGTTTGCACTGAAACTCTCATTTGGACCTTGAACCGATTGACCCCATTGAAGTCCATTATATGGAGAAAATGCTGGAATGTTATTATCAAAAACCTTAATTTCTTTCCGACTGAAGAAAGAAAAAGACATGGACATCTTGGATGACATGGGGGTGAGTAAATTATCAGCAAAAGTTTTTTTTAAAAGTGAACTACTCCTTTAATAGTCCAATTACTGGTATAATGCCATTACAGTGTTGAGGTTGCTTTCAAAAACATTCCCAAACAGTTTTTGTGTCTTTTCTTCAATAAATGTTCTGGATGGGGGAAGAGTCTGAGTTTAAACAGTAAGAAAATATATCCTGTTTAATGTGAATATTAGATTAGGGTAATGATTGGATGTCTTGTGCATGTTGGTAAAGGTTAGCAAGCCTGTGGCGGGGTTGGGGTCAGGAGGTCGACGGCTCTGTGGCGTCTGAGGAGATCAGACTGACCTGCAGCTCAGTTCCTCACGTATCATAAGCAGCAGTGCGTCAGAGACATCGTTCACAAGAAAAGGTTAGAGACTCTTCACTGCCATCTCTTGTTGATTTATGCATTCATTCTCATGTTTGTTTTTGGTGCTTTTCTCATTACAGCATGTTTGTTCGTTAAAAGATGTTTGCACATTTGCATGAATCTCTCTTGGATTTTCGCCGCCCCATTTGGTTGAGGTTCACCCCTCTTTTCTTGCTTTCTAATCATCTCTCACTTCCCGTCCGTGTGCCGCTTGCTTCCCTTGTGCTCTTGCTCTGTGCTGGTGTGTGTGTTTGGGTGCAGTGGGTGATTCGTGCTCTTGCTCTGTGCTGGTGTGTGTGTTTGGGTGCAGTGGGTGACGCGTGCTCTGCTGCTGTGCAGGTGTGGAGAGAAAAGCACCGCTGAGACGTTCCTGGGCAGCGAGATGGTCCGCTGGCTGCAGAGCGTGGGATTGGCCGCTGACCCGGGCTGAGGCTTTAGCGTATGGCGCTCGTCTGCTCGAGGGTCGAGTCATTCAGCACATCACCCGCGAGTTCGGCTTCCTGGATGAGGCCTTGCACTACCGCTTCACGTAGACTCAGATCAAGCAAGGCTGCTAATGGATGGACAGTGGTTCATTTTAGGGCACATTTAAAGGGATAGTTCACCTAAAAAATACAAATTTGCTCATGATTTACTCGCCTTCAAGCCACCTTAGGTGTATATGACATTCTTCTTTCCAGACGAATACAATTACAGTTATAAAAAAAAAAATCCTGGCTCTTCCAAGCTTTATAGTGGCAGTGAATGGCTGTTTCTGTGTCGAAGTCCATAAAAGTGCATCTATCCATGATAAAAGTGCATCTAACCATCATAAAAGTACAACTCTACATGATAAAAGTGCATCTATCCATGATAAAAGTGCATCTATGCATGATAAAAGTGCATCTATCCATCATGAAAGTGCATCTATGCATGATAAAAGTGCATCTATCCATGATAGAAGTGCATCTATCCATCATAAAAGTGTATCTAACCATGATAAAAGTGCATCTATCCATGATAAAAGTGCATCTATGCATGATAAAAGTGCATCTATCCATGATAGAAGTGCATCTATCCATCATAAAAGTGTATCTAACCATGATAAAAGTGCATCTATCCATGATAAAATTGCATCTCTCCTTCATAAAAGTGCATCTATGCATGATAAAAGTGCATCTATCCATGATAGAAGTGCATCTATCCATCATAAAAGTGTATCTAACCATGATAAAAGTGCATCTATCCATGATAAAAGTGCATCTATGCATGATAAAAGTGCATCTATCCATCATGAAAGTGCATCTATGCATGATAAAAGTGCATCTATCCATCATAAAAGTGCATCTATGCATGATAAAAGTGCATCTCTCCATCATAAAAGTGCATCTATGCATGCTAAAAGTGTATCTATCCATCATAAAAGTGCATCTATGCATGATAAAAGTGCATCTATCCATGATAAAAGTGCATCTATCCATGATAAAAGTGCATCTATCCATCATTAAAATCCTATCCACTTTTATGATGGACAGATGCACTTTTATCAGGGTTAGATGCACTTTTATCATTGATAGATGCACTTTATGATGGATAGATGCACTTTCAGATGGACTTCACAATAGAAACAGCCATTCACTGCCATTATAAAGCTTGGAAGAGGCAGGACATTTTTCAATATAACTCTGATTGATTTCGTCTAAAAGAAGAATGACATATACACATAGGATGACTTCAGGGTGAGTAAATCATGGTCTAATATGATTTTTTTGGGTGAACTATCCCTTTAAAGTGAATTATTTGTTCTACTGATACTAATAGCAATAGCCAGATGGGAAAGTAGTTGGCTAGAATGAGGTCTTGAACAGTTCACCTACCTCACACATACAGGGTGGCAAAGGGGAGTTTGGAAACAAACTAAACATTTCAGGACTGAACAGGGAGAGTTGAACTGTTTTCTGAGCTGCTTTTATTTCCCCTTGACATTTGAATATTAGTTTTTTTTTATTTTGTTATTATTTTTATAGACTGTCTGACACGCAATCCATAACAGAATTTTAATTTATTTATTTTGCAGTAATTTAATCAGGTTTAATATCAATATTCAGTTCTGGTGGTGTTATATTTACACCACTATAAGTTAAGAATGTGTCCCATTGACTCTTTTATTTTACAATACTGGGCTCATTGACATTTTTTTGTTTGAAAACATTTGGCAGATGTATGCAGTAGCACCTCATTGCAGCACGCGAAATCCAGGGGGCGGAGTTGGATCTGGACCTAAGGGGTGGAGATGGGTAGGATTAGGGGTGGGGTTAGTAATCGTGGGGCGGAGATAGGTAGGATTAGGGATCCGGGGGTGGAGATAGATAGGATTAGGGGTGGGGTTAGGGATCAGGGGGTGGAGATAGATAGGATTAGGGGTGGGGTTAGTGATCAGGGTGTGGGGAGTGTAGGTTTAGGTATATGTAAGGTGGGAGGAGTTGGATACTGGATCCAACTCCTCCCCCTGGATTTCGTGTCTGTATTTATTTCCATAGCATGTTTGAGTTGAATATAACCTGTATTGAGATATAGCCCATGTGATAACTAGCCCGCACCAAAAAATTTAGATTTATTCAAATAAACTGAATTTCCAAATGATTCATTGCCTTGATGAGATGTGATTGTGTTTCATTTCACAGCCACACGAGGGCAACTTTTTTTTTTTTCTTTTTGCCATTTTAAATAGCAGTTCCAACAATTGATTTTCATTGAAGGGAAAAATCCTGGGATGTCGTTGAGTGCTTTATGTGATCGAGTTCCCGGCAGAAGATCATATGCACCAATAAAAAAAAATCAACAACAAAAAAAAACCCCACATAAAAATATGTTTTTTACACACTGAAAAAAGCAAAATGGTCAAATTAGCAATTTTATCAATCATATCACAAATCTTAGAATTTGTGTTTATGTGTTCTTCAAAGTTGTTTTCCTTGGTACATTCAGTCTGGTACTTTGTGCTCTTATGATCTGTACTGAGCAGAGTAGGGGAGCATCTCTAGGGTCTTCAAGTGGGCACCTTCCGTCCTCGGTGTCTCGTCGACTGAGCGCTGGACCAGTGGCTTAAGGCGTCCCAGAATCACCCCCATTCCGTCCCCCCACTCAACTCAGCCCAGCTTACTGGCTGACACCCTCCACATCCCTCCCTGCTTCCTGAGACCTAAACCACGATCCTTGCTTGCAACCCAACCATGCGCCCCAACCCGTTCGAATAAGGCTGTCAGGAGCACCACTGTCACGGTAATGCAGGGGCATACCTATCGGTCCGGCTGGCATACCACCTACCGCAAACACAATATCTGGCCAACCACCATCATTCAACTAATACACAGGAACGTAATGACTATAATTGCAGTGCAACCTATACAAACAGACTACTTCAAGTAATTGCTATTAACCGTAGCATGGGCGGCCTGTACACAGTCAGCTAGACTCTTTCCGATCTCAACCACAGCCAGTCTGCTGCTCCTTTCTGCTGTTTCAGATAAGTTCTCTACTGTGCCGCTCTTGGCCACTGAATCTGACGTCTCTGAGGAACCAGGTTGTAGAGTGTGCCACAAAACCTTGACAACCCACTTCCACTGGGATAAACCTGGACTCTCCATCCTCACTGTTCTGCCTCAGTGGCCAAATGGAGCATACCGCAATTTCCTCCTCTCATATGCTTCATCTACACGCATCCTCCCATGGCACTGTTGGCTCTATCAGCTGAACAATGCGTGCTGATCCAGACCACAAATCAATATCTGGTCGTAAGTTAGTGGTAGCAATCTCAGGTGGAAAAATAAGCCATTGATCAAGATCAGCCACCATCTTCCAGTCCCTAGCAGCTTCCAGCTGTCCTGGGCGAGAACACCTTTTTTTTGGTGGTTGCTCACCTGAGCGGAGGAATATTGTCTTCTGCGTGTAATGTTTTGCAGGTGGCAACTTATTGGTCATACTACGCTTGCCTTCCAATGCTAAAGCCAAACACCACAGTACTTGGTCATGGCGCCAAGTAAACCGACCTTGGCTAAGAGCCACCTTACATCCTGTCAGAATGTGCCTTAATGTGGCAGGTGATGAACACAAAGGACAAGAGGGATCCTCTCCTACCCAGAGGCTTAGGTTCTGTGGTGATCATATGTTGACCTGATAAGGAAACTGATCCTACTCTCTTCCATTGACCAAAGGTCTTGCCTCTTACAACTTGCGTTGTTCCACACTCTCCCATCTCATCCACTCTCCCTGCTTGGCCTGGGAAATGGCCTTTATACACCTCATCCTCTCCTCCTGCTTTTGCACCTTGTTGATTACCAGCTTCCTCCTTTTGAGCTGGGCCTGCCTTGTGCCATTTAGGAGGAGCTAAACTGAGCCCAAAACCTCCTCTTCCATGCTGTACCTGTCCCATGATATCCCCAATTTGAAGGGCAGCCTTTGCCTCTACTACAGATTTCTTTGCTGACCACTTTCTACCAGTTTTTAACACAGGGGCTGCCTCCCTTACACATTTGTCGCATGACTCTACTAAGGTCATTTCCAGCCAGACCTTGGCACACTTAAACTCAAGTGCCACCCTGGCCCATTACTGGCTACGCCCTTGACTCACACATGACATTTCTGTTTACAGTAGACAAAATATTATCACTTAAGCCTTTTTAAGACCTCTCCTCGGGCCCTGTACCTTCCTCTCCTGTCTCCATACTGCTGCTGCCTTTCTGCTCCTAAAAATACAATATGGTTGCTGCCTGCAATGCATGTCTAAGTTAAAGCTCCTGAATCCAAAAAAAGAGTCCATTTCAAACAAGAGAATGAAAATCCACTAGTTAATTGGATCCCAGCATGTGATGTGCAAGATGGTGATGGGGTGTCCTGGTGCAGATGATGCATCGAGGGGGCACTAATGAGTCAGTTAAATGTACTTAGTATGTGAACATTTATTCAGTTGGAAGTCAGAGAGTTGACTCCCTAATACTGAAGTCAAAAAGCTTGAATAGGTTTTTGAAAACAATTGACCTATGGCTAAGCCACGCCCCCTCCACTCACTCGGACAAACACGACACGGGCGCTATGGCAGCTGTCGCAGTAGGAGACATTTCACAGGGGGCAATTGGTGATTTTTGGAGACAGAAAAATTATATATCTTCTTGAAGTCACCTAAAGGGCATTAACTATGCATTGGATGGTTATATTAATCATTTTATTGTTGAGAAGGTCGGTGAAAAGCTTCAGCTCCAGGCAGAGATGTACAGGTCACAGTGTAAACATGATAAACCACATATCGTTGCCATCACCGTTTGGTGCTACAGTATTTACATGAATCATTCAACACAACCTTGTTAACATTTGTTATCTCAGTTATTTACAGATATACGTTAATGAAGCTAATTGACGATGTACAAAGCAGCTAGAAGCTAACGTTAATATTTTCAAATGTACGTCTAACGTTAGACTAACTTTACGTTAGAGATTTTAAAGATAACGTTCAAATACGCTGTTGACTTAACTTAAATCAGATGTAGACATCCTTGTTTAATTTATCCGCGTTTAGTTAATGTTGTGGTGTACCGCATAACTTTATCCAGAGCAGACACTTATTTCGGTTGAGATGTGGTTTGGGAAAAGGGTAAAAAAATACACACTGTTGCCCAGCCTCTCAGGAACAATAATGTCAGAGTTGCATGTACCCCATGCACACCGTTTGACCATTTTAAACTTAAAATAACAAGAAAAAACGAATGAAAACTGACTAGCTGAAATAAATTTCAATGGAAGTGGAAGCAGAGAATGTCCGAGTGTATTGGGTTAGCTGCGCACTGTGATTGGCTCATCGCGTTTGAGGGCGTGGCTTAGCCATAGGTCAATTATTAAGTGGACTCAAGGCTTATGAGAAACTAAGCATAATGTATTATTTATGTTTATTGATTGAGGAATTTGCATTGAATAGGCACAACTTAACCTCCATCCTTGGGTTTAATCCATTACAATTATAAATAGTCGCTTGGGTATGACGCAATCGTTTGCCTACTTTCACTAAAACTGCTTATACAGGGCCATAACATAAGCTACAAGGTAATGGAGCACTTTATACATTGTCGTGTTTCTTTAGAAATAAATGATGGACAAATGGGGTCTTCAAATGCCTCAGATGTAAAGTTATTCACTGTCAAAGTGACGCCAAAATGAACGCTAGTCAATGGGAAGGCTAACACAAGTGAAGTTCTGCTACAAGATGGCAACTCCAGCGAGGCTTCAACTTCCGGTCGATGGATTACACACCGTGGCCACCATCGACAAAGCGGCGCACGAGGAGGCGTCGTATAATCATTTAAACAGATTTTATGGACGAGGTCAGTGAGGATGGGAAAAATCGTACATTTCGGTCATAGACATACACCAGACCTCACCTTGGCTACGGCAGTTCATTGGAACGAATGCGTCAATAGAGCCGCCATCTTGAAACAGGGGAGCCCCTCCACTTTAATGCATCAGCATCAATGTAGTAGACATCAGGTCTAACGGAAATATAATCACCATAAATCATCATGAATGCGATTTTTCTTTTTCTTTTTTTTTTTGGTTTGTTCCAACGGTCAGACATGTATTTATCATTGATTCCAGAAAGAAAAAAAAATATATTAAAAAAAAAAATTCTTCCTAGTTCAGATTTCATCCGTGAACATCATACGCTGCACAAAAGTCCGCCACCATCAATGAATTCGAAGTAAAGGCAGAGATAGCAGCGTTACCTAGCTACTTCCTATGACAAGACCCCTGTTCCAAGATGGTGGCGGTTTTGACGCATGCTTAGAACCCCAAGGTGAGGTCTAGTGTATATGTCTATGCATTTCTGTGCAAACTTTGCCCTTCGATAAAATAATTGTTGTTGTTTTTTCTATGGGCTGTGGCAATTTTTTTTATTTATTTTTTTTAAAGCTCGCAAAAAGCTGGGCTATGTAAAAAAAAAAGAACTATGAATGAACTAGTTCATTTTTTTAAGTATGAACTATGAACTGAACTAGTTCATTTTAAAATGTGTGAACTTAACTTTGATCTAAAAGTGAACTTTCCGATCCACGTGTCCGGAGTCATCAAAAATCATTAAACGTCTTAAATTTATCAATAAGAATTTTAGGCCATAAGTCATAAAAACGTCAGGATTTTCCAACACGTCATTAATTACATTTAGCCACGTCTTAGATTGATGCTCATTCATTCATTATCGCGATATTTTTTTTTCTCTAAACGATATCAACATAGACAGTAAAAGAAAGGATATCAAGAGTTCGATAAATGTTCGATAATGTTTATGTGCCAAAAGCGGAACGAAACTCATTTGAACCGCGCGCGCCTCACGGATTGTTTATCTGCTCGGCTCAAAGTCCAAACGGCACGCAGCGCGAGCTCACCGGATATGGATCTCACTAGAGCAGCGTCTACTCTGATTCTGATCGTCACGAGATATTAGCAGCGCTTGAATTCAGCGAAGAACACAATCTCTAATGTATTTAAAGCAGTTTAAAGGCAGATAAAACAGCGCTGACGAACAGGAAACACTCAGCGGACCTATACAGTAAGAAGGCTTTTCCGTCTATCCCATCATTTACCACAGATTTACTGTAACGTTAGCCTGCACCATGAAATGTGGGATATACATATCGAATTGTTTTATATTATTAATGTTGACAATGTATTAAAGGACTAATTGAATATTACTGTATTTAATGTATTTAGGCTATTCTGTTTTCATACATTTCGTGAAGATACGTGCCATTAAAATCAGTCAACACACACCTGTTTCAATATCCCCCATTAGCACATGCAAAAACTAAGAAACTTATTTCCAATAAAGATATTTTGTTAAAGAAAAATGACAAATGTTTGAATTATCACAAAATCAAACTTTATCAAGTATTTGAGCAGTTTTACAGTATCCTGACTCAAATAGTGTGTTTCTAACAGCAAACACTCAGAATAAAGTGATAATCTGCTGATGATCCTGAATGGCTTGTTGAATGAGTGTTGATAGTCTGAGGATCATCAATATTAACAGATCTGCTGAAAACACTCTTTATTTCATGACAATAGTTCCTGTTTTAACCTCATTTATTATGCCGATGACTTCACATCTCCTGTAAATGGACACTTAAAGCTCATTTCATTGGTGTCAGCAGACTGAGGGGATTTGTTGGTTAGTTCTTTAGGTATAACTGTTTTTCTTACCATTATTTATATTTGAATAATTTCATTACATTATTTATATTATGTTATCATCAATAAGTATAAAACAAACTCAGTTAATTTGGGCAGATCAGCTCCTCCCACTAAAATGTACCATAATTGAAGTCCCTGTCACATCACCAGCGAAGCTCCGCCCACTGCAATTCTCCTATAAATGCTGGAATATTCTCATCATCTACAAGTGAAGTTGAGCAAAGACTGAGTTTATTAAAGAGGACAGTGGGAACATGAGTGATCCAGAACCCTGCAGAATGAAACACACTGAAGATCCTGAAGAACAAAGAGGTTGGTGTTTATTCTTAATTCATTCATTCATGATGCTGGAGAACATTAATGTTAGACACAAGAGTTGAACTATCAAATGCTAGAGAATGTTCTGAGTTTTCTTCAACAAATGGTCAGTAAAGGGAGGTTTGTGAGATTTTAATATTGATTATCAATATACTGTTCCAACAATCTTTTTATTTTCAATATCTTTTATCCAGATTGTTGATTGTCAAAATCAAGTCAAACATTTTTAAGTATCAATTCAGGCACTGGTACCTATTCAAAAGTTTTGATTTGGCACTGAAATCATAAAAAAAAACAATACTCAACCTCGAGATTATTCTTCTTACAGTAACTTTGGTTACTGTTTATCTTATAACTCAGATACCTAGGGCCTAGGCAATGCACCTTATATGGAAATTTTGTCAGATACAGATAACGGATCATCCTTTCTGTCGTTTATTTAACTTTATTTAATTCATAATTAAATTCATAATCTCAATTTTAAAAAAAAAACAGTAAAATGGTAATATTTAATAGCAGTTGTCCATTTTTATGTCATTTCCACTTATTTTTTTTTCTCTTTATATTATTTTGATATTTTTTCCCCTTCAGACCTGATGGAAGAGAACGAGGAGAGTGAAGAACACTTGTGTCGGCTCAAAAGAATAAACAGACATCTTTAAATAAAAGAAGAGACAAGAAATCTACAACCTGCACTGAGTGTGGAAATAGTTTTACACGCAAAGAACATCTTGAGCTTCACATGAGAGTTCACACTGGAGGGAAACCGTTCTCATGTGATCAATGTGGGAAGACTTTCACAAAATCATCAATCCTTAAGAGTCACATGAGAGTTCACACCAGAGAAAAGCCATTCACATGTGATCAGTATGAAAAGAGATTCTCTCACAAACAAAATCTTAAGCTTCACATGAGGATCCACACTGGAGAGAAGCCGCACGCATGCGATCAGTGCGGAAAGAGTTTCACACATTCATCATGCCTTAAGATTCACATGAGGATCCACACTGGAGAAAAGCCGTACGCATGCGATCAGTGCGGAAAGAGTTTCACACATTCATCACACCTTACTCGTCACATGATGATCCACACTGGAGAGAAGCCGTTCACATGTGAACAGTGCAACAAAACATTTCTTGGGGCATCACACCTGAAGAAACACCTGACAGTTCATACGAAGGAGAAACCGCATTCATGTTCTGTGTGTGGAAAGAGTTTTTCACAGCTGCACAATTTAAAAGTACATCAGAAACTTCACACTGGTGTGAGAGAGTACATGTGCTTTGAATGTGAGAAGACTTTTGCAACGGGGGAAGGTTTAAAACGGCACCAGAGAATTCACACTGGAGAAAAACCTTACAAGTGTTCGCACTGTGACAAGAGATTCAGTCGGTCATCGAATCTGAAAACACATGAGAGGATCCACACTGGACAAAAATCGTACAAGTGTTCACACTGTGACGAGAGATTCAGTCGGTCATCAAATCTGAAAACACATGAGATGATCCACACTGGAGAAAAACCTTACAAGTGTTCACACTGCGACAAGAGATTCAGTCAGTCATCAAATCTGAAAAAACATGAGAAGATCCACATCGCAGAGAACTCGCACATGTGTGAACAATGCGGAAAGGTTTTCTATTTTAAAACTCACCTGAAGCGACACATGAAGATCCATACAGTGGAGAAACCACATCAACAGAGTCTGCGATCACAGTAAGTAGTTAATCTTTATGTGCTGAGCATTAAAGTCTCTTCTGTGTGATTTAGTCTCCTAACAGCCATGATGAGCAACAGGTCATCTTGGTGGTTTCTTGCTATCTGTTTAAATTTTTCACATTACAGTATAAAGAGATATTGAGTCATAATGTCTCATTGTTATGAGAACATTTCTCATTATGAGATGTTAAGTTGTTATTATGAGAAAGCATCTTGTTATTTATATAGTGCTTTTAACAATATATATCAAAAAGTAACAGATTGTTTTGGCGTAATGGCAGCTCTACAATAAAGTTATTTTCCAGCTAAAGATCCAGCTAATTCTCTTCCGTCGCAAAGATCATTAGTTAATAACTTAAGGGCTGCTAACACGACACTGTTTTAACAGAAAACTCTTAAGTTCTCTCTACGCAAACTTTAAAAAACGTCAACCTGTGAGAATGCTGATCTTTGTAAGTAATCAGTGAAATTTAAAAATGTATACGGGAGCCAATGCAGGGTTAACAGAACCGGGCTAATATGGTCATACTTCCTGGTTCTGGTAAGAACTCGAGCTGCTGTGTTTTGGACTAGCTGGAGTTTGTTTATTAAGCGTGCAGGGCAACCACCCAGTAGAGCATTACAATAATCTAGCCTTGATGTCATGAACACATTAACTAATTAGTTCCACATTTATCAGTGATGTTAAATCCTTCCTGATATAATCATATAATAATTACCAAATCATTCCCAATAATGCAATGTTAAGTTATTACTAGAAAGTTTCTAATTATTATAAGATAGAAAGTCATAATTATGACAACATTTCTCATTATTGTGACTTTCTTATTTATGTTATTTAACTGTTGCCATACTTTGTCCCACCGACATCATGAGTAAAACAGATAAATGTAAATCAGCTTTCTTATATCTGACATCTGCTTGTTATTATTCATTTCATCAATTAGTTTTAAAAACAATTGAAGAGAAATTGTTTGTTGCTGTGGCTTCAACTGTGGCTTTGTTGCTGTTAGTTTCATTTTCATGGACTTTTCAGTTTGTTTTCTCAGTGTCATGTTCTCCTTTGTCTTGGTTTTCCCGCCACTCATCTGTTGTCATTGTGATTCATTTGTTCTGCACAGGAGTTCTTGAAATATTTATCATGCATATTATAATTTCTGGCAGAACTACCAGAAAGCATCTGGAAGGAGAGGACAGAGAGAACGACAGTGATCCAGAACCTGCCGAATGAAACACTGAAGAGATACTGAATAACAAAGAGGTTGGTGTTTATTCTTGATTCCTCATTCATTCATATTGCTGAAGAACATGCTTCTGCTCACCAGTTTTACATTGTTTTATGACCAAACTAGTGACCAGGGTTGTGGACTCGAGTCCGCATGACTCGGACTTGACTTGGACTCGAGTCCCAAATTTGATGACTTGCGACTCGACTTGACATATTCAAAGATGACTTACCTTCTAAAAGCACAGATCAGAGTTGTAATAATCATTGACTGTAGTATAGCACTGTATACATTGACGCATGATCACAGCGCTGATTAGCGCTGCTTTCGCACATTTGGCACTGAGCCAGAGAGCGCGTGATAGAGTGCGTTCAGCAGTGCGTGTCAGTTGTCATTTATTATCACACATTCAGACAGTTTTCAACAAAATAATTTCAGGTATTTAAATACACAAGTACTAGCAAACCATTTATAATTTCAGAAAAAAAAAACACTGATGCAGGGCTTGACATTAACATTTTGAGGCAGTTGTCCTTCTGACAAGTAAATTTATGTTTCACTTGTCCATGCACAAAAGCCACTTGTCCGTGTAAAGATTTATAATTTTATCTAGGGCTGCACGATTTGGGGAAAATGTCATATTGCAATTATTGAGGTCAATATTGCGGTTGTGATATGTGATTGCGATATAATAAACAAATGATTTAATGAGTCAACTTGTTTGGTTCTAAACCAAATGCACACACAGATTAGTGATAATTCTGAAATGAGCAATAACAACTAAATGATTGATAACACCTATAATGATCAATAAGCCATTGATGTCTGGATAAAAAATTACTGTAACAGGTAGGACATATACAGAAATTGAATAAAGTTATAAAACATTCTGCGCTGCATAAATTAGAAATTATATATAGACTACTACTTAATGAGGCTACACAAGTTCTTTAGTCAAGAGCAGTGAGTAATTTTCTCTGTTCCCTTTGTTCTTTCAGTAACTTTACTGACAGAAAGCTTTATTGGTAGCTGGCCCTTTAAGAGCAGCAGCTGTGGACAGAGACGCGGATCTCACACGCGCCTCATTCTCTCACGAGTCACAACTCTTTATGTCCATCATATGACTGCTCTTATGTTATGAAGATACTCGACAAATGACATTTTGGCTTAATTGTGTGTTGTTGATGTTCGTTCAAGCGTGAAAGAGAACTTCTGGCGCGCGGTCGTGCATGCGCATTATACTGGCGCTTGTCTTTCTGTGAGTCACATTCAGGACATTCACAGGCAGCACGAAAAATGTGTTCGTTTCAGAATCGGTAAAATTAATTCTGTAAAATAGACGTAACGAGTCGCACATAACGTGAAGTAACATGGCATTTTATTTTGTTTGAAATTTAACTTGTCCGGTCGGACAACTAATTTTCTCTTCTACCTACAAAAAATCCACTTGTCCCGGACAAGCGGACAAGCCTTAATGTTCGAGCTCTGCACTGATGTCTAAGTAAGCGGAAATGATAAACCTTTTAAATGTAATTTTGAGACATGTTAATTTTTCCCCCACAACAAATGCACGTTTTAGCCTATAGGTAACTATAAAGTCTTCTCCCTGTTCACCAGCCACTCACTTTCATGTCTTTCGGGAGAAATGGATGGATTTACATTACGTTTTGTAAATGACACGCACGTAGCCCCAAAAAGTGTCACGTGACGCTTGATAAGTTGCCATGGAAATAGGAAAGTTCTAGTACAATTACTATCACATTAACAAAATAATTTAACCAGGGACTCAATATTTTAAACTTAATGTGTAGCAAATCACGATTAATTTTCCCAAGGAACAGTTACTTTTATTTTTTTATTTTTTTAAACCTACATTGCCACTCTTCACATTCACCCAAACAGACAACCAATCAATCAACATCCACTAAGTTTGAATAAATATGATACTATTATTTATTATTATATTATATCATATTTTAAAAGCATTCCTGATATAAATTAGTACACATTTCATTTACTATAGTAATTAACACTGAGACAGTAATTTATGCAAAAAGTCTTGTTTAAGACTCGAGGACTTGCAACTTGACTTGGACTTGTATGTCTTGACTTCGGGACTTGACTTGGGACTTGTCTGTCTTGACTCTGGGACTTGACTTGGGACTTGAATGCAAAGACTCGAGACTTACTTGTGACTTGCAAAACAATGACTTGGTCTCACCTGTGCTAGTGACTTATAACACAAATCATAATTAAAATAGATTATAGTTGTGAACCGCAGTTGTGCACCAGATTTGATGGTATTAAAATGACTAATGAACTCATCAGTGATCTTGACTTTTGGATTCACTTTTCATTTTACATTTGTCTCTCATTTGAAATCTCACTTGATTAAATGTTTCTTTTAGACCTTATGGACATGAACAAGAAAGGAAAAACAGAAGCATATAAATCTGTCTCCAGATGAGTGACGGGAAAACCAATGTAAATCAAGTCTGAAGATTCACTCTGGGAAGAAGCGGTTCAGGTTTTTGCTCTGAAATCACATCTTCTCATTCTGAAGAAAGAGCATTTAACTTTGAACTGTGATAACTGGAGAAGAAGGCCATAACCTGATATACATTTTTAACTCCATTTTAATAATAAAATCTAGTTTCTCTTCCACTTCTACTCTCCCATATAAATGCAATCTCTGAATGAGATTGCTGTCTGTCTACATTATTAACAGTTTCACCCTTGACATCCAGTATCATATACATTTCAAAGAGTTTGTTCTAGTCAGTTTGATGTTTCATTCACATCATAAGGTCATACAGTCTCTATCTCACCACACAACTTTACGCAATCAGCAGAAAAAGAGAACAGCTGGAATAAGAAAAGTCTGATCCCCGTCGTGAAATTGGCACGGACGAACAAACTGAACAAACGCGCTACCTTGTTTTTTTTTAAGTTTGGACATTCATCCCGGCGAACCGCTTTAGTCCACTTCTTCCTTATACTCAATCCAGTCGGGAATCCATATAAGTAGGGTTGGTGTTGTTGGTTCAATATACAAAGTGGAACAGAGCAGTGACATCTAGCCTTCGTTTCGGCCATTGTTGAATTGCGTCGGAAGTGAACATGCACAAAGTTGACAAATCCCGCCCATGAAACCCGGAAACGTGATAATCCCCTATTATTGCACCAGTGGAATCGAATTGAATCTCCGGGGGTCTTCTCACTGAGAAGAGCACTAGTTGACGAAGAGGTTCCACTTCAACGCATAGACGTGTCTCGTGGACGATGCTCTAGCAGAAGTGATGGTAGCCGCCACCACAGGGTACTCAAACCTGCCTCCGTCCCGTCCAGGAGCCACATGTGGAGCTTCCAAAGATCGGGATGAGGGTCCCAGAGTGTGCCCCGTCTCTGAGAAAGGAGGTCCTTCCTCAGAGGAACTTGCCAAGGTCGCTGTCGCGAGGAGTATCAGTTCAGAGAACCAGGTCTGGGTGGGCCAGTACGGCACAACCAGAATGACCCAAGGACTTACCATCGATAAGGTCATGGTGTGTGGCAATAGCGGTGACACAGACCTTGAGGATGGAGGAAGATAGCCTTCGCTCCAACCCTTCTTGAAGGAAGGAAAGCACAACACTGATCGAACACCTCTGGGGGTCTATTTGATGAGAAGAGCACCAGTTGACAAAGAGGTTCCACTTCAACGCATAGATGTGTCTTGTGTACGACGCCCTAGCGGAAGTGATGGTAGCCGCCACCGCTGGTGATCGAGTACTCAAATCTGCCTCATCCCGTCCAGGAGCCACACATGGAGGTTCCAAAGATGAGAAAGGAAGCCCTTTCTTACAGGAATTGGCCATGGAGATGCTGTCATAAGGAGAGTGACTTTGGGCAACCAGGTCCAGTGGGCCAATACGGCGTGACAAGAATGACCTGCTCCTCGTCCTCCCTGACCTTGCGCAGGGTCTGCGCACAAAGGCTCACTGGGGAAACGCATATTTGCGCCAGCTGTGCACCAGTGCATCCGTGCCAAGTGTGCCTTCGGT
>JAQIUQ010006404.1:0-37500 GCA_030378365.1 Hybognathus amarus
CAATGGGTTGAGTCATAAGAGGCAAACAAATCTATCTGTGCGTCCCCAAACTGGTCCCAAATCAGCTGGGGATTGAGTCGCCATTCTCCAGGGAAGGGCTGAAGCCGGGACAGCTCGTCGGCGGCGCAGTTCAGGGCTCCGGGAATATAAATGGCACAAAGGAACCTCAGACAATTCTGACTCCATATGAGGAGGTGGCGGGCGAGTTACGGGATTAGGCGGGAGCGCAGACCACCTTGATGGTTGATGTACGCTACAGTTGCTGTATTGTTGCGGCCCATAGAAAAATGAGGTTGAAGGGTGAAGGTCTGATGCACAGGGTGAAGGTCTGATGGCGGGTCGGAGTAACTGGTACTCGGAGTCCCAGGAGCCTCTAAAAGAGTTTCAGTTGAACCACACTCTTTCCCTTGAACTGTCTCAGGCAAGTCAGCAGTGACTGCACGCTCTTATATTGAGTGAGAGGTAGGTCAGTATGACATACTTTGTTCGAAGGTTGTGACTTGTTTTTAACTAATGTTTATGGATTTGTTTTAGGCTGATTAGATCTGCCTGATGGCAGTGGGACCATTGAAAGTGGTGCTGTTCAAGTGATTTAGCTGGGGAGTGGCAATATTTATTGTGTAGGTGATGATTATTTGATTCTATATTTATTAATTTTATATTGTTTCTTGAGGATTTCCAGTTTATTTGCTACTGCTGTCTTTCCTCCCCCTTGTTTTTTTCCTTCCTTTTTTGGAATATATGTAACCCTTCTTCCTCTTGTCTTGTTTTTTTCAGTTAAGGTCGGTTTATTAATTTTATATTTTGTGACACGTCTAGTACGGATGGTACTGCTGCTGTCATTAGTTCGCATTAGGGCTGTTTAAACTAAAATGGACAGTTTCCATTTTATACTCTTGACACATTTGGATTACATTTGTTACTTTACATTGTTAAAAAATAAAGGGCAACAGATACTGCTAAATACTTTACATGGAGGCTATGAGTCACGTGAGACATTTTAAATCCATACATAAATAATATTGTATTTATTCCACTTGGAATAATATTGTTTGTTGTGCTCTTTATATTTATTTTTTTTTTAGTTTCTGCACATTTGAATGATCTTATTACTTTATTGTGATGAATGTAGTTCATTAAATCAAACTTTATCAAGTTTTCCTATAGAGCAGTTTCTATAGGCTTGTATCATCTATCCTGACTCAAATAATGTGTTTCTAACAGCAAACATTCAGAATAAAGTGAGATGATCTGATGATCCTGAATGGCTTGTTGAATGGGTGTTGATAGTCTGAGGATCATCAATATTAACATATCTGCTGAAAACACTATTTCATGACAATAGTTCCTGTTTTCACCTCATTTATTATGCTGATGTCTTCAGATCTCCTGTAAATTGACACTTAAAGCGCATTTCATTGGTGTCAGCAGACTGAGGGGATTTGTTGGTTACTATATACCTTTATTTCTGTGTCTATGATTTTAACTGTGTTTCTTACCATAATTTATATTTGGAAGAATGTAAATTATTTATATTAATATAAGATATTCACATCATCAGTGAAGCGCCTCCCACTACCTGTATTTTAATGAAGTAGTATAGTGTAATGAATAGCAATAAATACAATTTAGCAAGTAGCATCAGTTACTTAAATAGTAATATCTAACTAATTAGTAATAGATAGAAAGACATAAATGCTTAGACATGTAATTTATTATAAAAACAAACACTGTAACTTCATATTATTTAGTTTGGCAGATCAGCTCCTCCCACCACAGTAACGTCATCATTGAAGCTCCTCCCACCACAGTAACATCATCATTGAAGCTCCTCCCTCCACAGTAACATCATCATTGAAGCTCCTCCCACCACAGTAACATCATCATTGAAGCTCCTCCCTCCACAGTAACATCATCAGTGAAGCTCCTCCCACTGGAGTTCAGCAATAAATGCTGTAAATTCCCATCAGCTGCAAGAGAAGACGAGTCAGAGCATCAGGAAGAACTGAAATCTGCAAAGACTGAATTTATTAAAGAGGACAGTGAGAACATGAGTGATCCAGAACCCTGCAGAATGAAACACACTGAAGATCCTGAAGAACAAAGAGGTTGGTGTTTATTCTTCATTCATTCATGATGCTAGAAAACATTCATGTTAGAAACATTCAAGCCCTTCATCACTTTTAGATAAACAGTTAAACTATCAAATAGGTACTGCATTGTCAACAAAAGGCCTATTACATCACTTATGTCCTCACCTCATATGTCTTTCTTAGCAATTATTTTGATGTACTGAAAATAAAAATATATTTCTTTCATTTCAGACTTGATGGAAGTGGGAAGAGGAGAGAGAAGAACTGAGAGAAGTGGAGGAAGAGAGAGAAGAACTGAGAGAAGTGAAGGAGGAGAGAGAAGAACTGAGAGAAGTGAAGGAGGAGAGAGAAGAACTCAGAGAAGTGAAGGAGGAGAGAGAAGAACTCAGAGAAGTGAAGGAGGAGAGAGAAGAACTGAGAGAAGTGAAGGAGGAGAGAGAAGAACTGAGAGAAGTGAAGGAGGAGAGAGAAGAACTGAGAGAAGTGAAGGAGGATAGAGAAGAACTGAGAGAAGTGAAGGAGGAAAGAGAAGAACTGAGAGAAGTGAAGGAGGAGAGAGAAGAGCTGAGAGAAGTGAAGGAGGAGAGAGAAGAACTGAGAGAAGTGAAGGAGGAGAGAGAAGAACTGAGAGAAGTGAAGGAGGAGAGAGAAGAACTGAGAGAAGTGAAGGAGGAGAGAGAAGAACTGAGAGAAGTGAAGGAGGAGAGAGAAGAACTGAGAGAAGTGAAGGAGGAGAGAGAAGAACTGAGAGAAGTGAAGGAGGAGAGAGAAGAACTGAGAGAAGTGAAGGAGGAGAGAGAAGAACTGAGAGAAGTGAAGGAGGAGAGAGAAGAACTGAGAGAAGTGAAGGAGGAGAGAGAAGAACTGAGAGAAGTGAAGGAGGAGAGAGAAGAACTGAGAGAAGTGAAGGAGGAGAGAGAAGAACTGAGAGAAGTGAAGGAGGAGAGAGAAGAACTGAGAGAAGTAAAGGAGGAGAGAGAAGAACTGAGAGAAGTGAAGGAGGAGAGAGAAGAACTGAGCGAAGTGAAGGAGGAGAGAGAAGAACTGAGCAAAGTGAAGGAGGAGAGAGAAGAACTGAGAGAAGTGAAGGAGGAGAGAGAAGAACTGAGAGAAGTGAAGGAGGAGAGAGAAGAACTGAGAGAAGTGAAGGAGGAGAGAGAAGAACTGGGAGAAGTGAAGGAGGAGAGAGAAGAACTTAGAGAAATGGAGGAGGAACAACATGTCAAACCTGGAGAAAAACATTTGAGTCGCTCAAAGACTAAACAGACATTTTTAAAGAAAAGAAGAGCCAAGAAATTTTTCACCTGCACTCAGTGTGGAAAGAGTTACACAAGAAAAAGTGAACTGAAGATACACATGAGGATCCACACTGGAGAGAAGCTGATCTCATGTGATCTGTGTGGAAAGAGTTTCACACGCAAACATAATCTTAATCTTCACATGATGACCCACACTGGAGAAAAACCTTACAAGTGTTCACACTGTGACAAGAGTCTCCCAACCAAACCAAGTTTTGAGCATCACATGAGGATCCACACTGGAGAAAAACCTTACATGTGTTCTCACTGTGACAAGAGATTCAGTCGGTCATCAAGTCTGATAACACATAAGAGGATTCACACTGGAGAAAAACCTTACAGGTGTTCTCACTGTGACAAGAAATTCAGTCGGGCATCAAATCTGAAAACACATGAGAGGATCCACACTGGAGAAAAACCTTACAAGTGTTCACACTGTGACAAGAGATTCAATCAGTCATCATCTCTGAAAACACATGAGTCAATTCACATCGGAAAGAAACCACACATCGTGTGATCAGTGTGGAAAGTGTTTCAGACTCAAATCAGGTGTTAAGTATCACAGGAGAATTCACATCGTAAAGAAACCTTAAACGTGTGATTAGTACAGAGCTAGTTTCTCAATTAAAGGTCCCCTGAATTAAAGGTCCCATGTTTTTTTTTTTTTTTTATTTTATAATGTTTCCTGGGTTGCCCTTATATTGTTAGTATGTTTTTTTAGATCAAAAATAGTCATAATTTAGAAATAAAAGGCATTTTTCCTAGCCTGATTTTAGCCTCTGCTTAGAATGCTCTGTTAGAAGGGGCGTGTCTGCTGTGGGATTCAATGTAACCGCCCACTGCTGTGATTGGCTGACATGCTTGCATATGAAATAGCTACATATTACATGTGAAACTCTCTTAAATACGTTTTACTACAGCTATTATATGTTTCTTACTATTACATATATCGAGATTACTGAATCGTGAGAAGTTTTTTTAAGTATTTAGATTCTCATCACATAAAATATTGCTGTAGCCCCTTTTCCACCAAAGCATTTTGAGAGCCGGTTCGGAGCCGGTGCCTGCGCGCGAACCAGTCTCTGTGTTTCGACAGCCAAAGAACTGGTTCTCGGCCGGGAAACTGGTTCCAAAGCGACACCAACTCTTTGATGAACTTGAACCGTTCTTTTACCACGTCATACTTACGTCGGGGGCTGGGGCGGGTTTAGATGTGTTCTAAACATCTTTTGTGACCATAATATAGGATCGCAAAGCCAGGAGAAACATTTGCAGAAACACGATGGAGTCCGCCTTTGTAATTGTTATGATTGAAGTTGGCGCAAGCGTTTCTATTTTTATTTTATTATTTTTTTATTGAAAACATTATAAGCAAAGAAGAAAACAGTCACAATATAGAACAAATAAATGGAAAGAAAAAAAGACACAATACCGGGGTACATCAGAAAAGATTACATATCAAACGAAAGATTTAAAAGACTTATGTATTTCAAGCGTTTCTAGCTAAGACGTATGGTGACGTACACAGTGACGTAATGACGTCATTCCCTGGGCGCTCTAGTCAGTGGAAAAACAAACATGTTCTGAACAGGTTCGCAAGTTGAACCAACTCCGAACCAACTTTGAACCAGCACCAGTTCCAAACCAGTTCTTTTTTGGTGGAAAGGGGTATGTGATGAGCATTGAGCAGCAGATGATAATCTGTCGATTGCGAGAATGAAGATCTTATCATTGTAATGCAGTTTCTGCACTTTCTGCTTTCACCAATGCAGACACGATGATGTACAGCAAGAGCTTCGTTGTGCAGTACAACGCAGTTTCCGTTCTCTCTAAAGCCGAAACTCGTCCGCTCTCGTCGAGGTAAAAAGCTGCACTTGAACACATCGAGAGAACAGCAGCCGACTGTCAGCTATAGCCTAATGTGCGTTCTGCGCCTGCGTTTAATGAGCCAAATGTCTTTTTCTGCAGATATATTAGTCTATATTCGTCATTCAAAAAGGAAAACCGACGCTGCTGCAGATACACACAACGTGAACAAAGCAGTCCGTGCTTACCCTTTAGAATATCAATCCTGCTAAACACTTTCTTTAAATAAGATTATTTTCATCCTACTCTAAGAAACGATGTAAAGTTGATAATAGTCTGGCTTGACTTACTGATGCATAAACAGTATTGAACGATTTTGAGAGAAAGATATACTTACCTGTCTCCTGCCTGTTTGGACCATACAAAACTTTGGGAGTCTGAGTCGGCACATTTCCAGAGAAAATAAAATTAGCCCATTGTTTCTTCAGAGGCTCGGATGAAGGAACTCAAAAATACTTTTGTGTTCATTTGTACATCCGAACACTGAGCAACTGCCATGCTTCGTTTGTTTGCAAGCCATGATAAAAACTCTCGAGGAAAAACTCAAATCTCAAAGCTATTTCTCTAGGAAAAAATAAAATTGCGCCTGGCTGTGCGTGTTCGTACTATATTAAAATATATTTAATCTCCTTTTCACCTAATTTTAACTTCAGCAAATCAGCACAGTGCTCAAACGCTTGGATTACTTAAAAGTACTTCACACTTTTATTCAACCAGCCCACTGCTTACATTCCGGGAAAGAGAAAAAACAACTCCCTACATTCATAAGGATAAGAAAATGCCTCTTCTGGAATCTACTTGCTGCTCTAACTGCCACAGACTTTTACACAAAGGATTGCAGTTCTTGAAACAAAGTTAATTGCGGGACCGACAAACCAGACGGAACGCACAACAGAGCTTCATCACGCCCTCAGCACACAGCCAGGGAATAATGTTGGGCGCAATGGGTTGAGTCATGAGAGGCAAACAGATCTATCTGTGCGTCCCCAAACTGGTCCCAAATCAGCTGGGGATTGAGTCGCCATTCTCCAGGGAAGGGCTGAAGCCGGGACAGCTTGTCGGCTGCGCAGTTCAGGGCTCCGGGAATATAAATGGCACAAAGGAACCTCAGACAATTCTGACTCCATATGAGGAGGTGGCGGGCGAGTTACGGGATTAGGCGGGAGCGCAGACCACCTTGATGGTTGATGTACGCTACAGTTGCTGTATTGTTGCGGCCCATAGAAAAATGAGGTCCATGCACAGGGTGAAGGTCTGATGCACTGGGTGCAGGTCGGAGTAACTGGTACTCGGAGTCCCAGGAGCCTCTAAAAGAGTTTCAGTTGAACCACACTCTTTCCCTTGAACTGTCTCAGGCAAGTCAGCAGTGACTGCACGCTCTTATATTGAGTGAGAGGTAGGTCAGTATGACATACTTTGTTCGATGGTTGTGACTTGTTTTTAACTAATGTTTATGGATTTGTTTTAGGCTGATTAGATCTGCCTGATGGCAGTGGGACCATTGAAAGTGGTGCTGTTCAAGTGATTTAGCTGGGGAGTGGCAATATTTATTGTGTAGGTGATGATTATTTGATTCTATATTTATTAATTTTATATTGTTTCTTGAGGATTTCCAGTTTATTTGCTACTGCTGTCTTTCCTCCCCTTGTTTTTTTCCTTCCTTTTTTTGGAATATATGTAACCCTTCTTCCTCTTGTCTTGTTTTTTTCAGTTAAGGTCGGTTTATTAATTTTATATTTTGTGACACGTCTAGTGCGGATGGTACTGCTGCTGTCATTAGTTCGCATTAGGGCTGTTTAAACTAAAATGGACAGTTTCCATTTTATACTCTTGACACATTTGGATTACATTTGTTACTTTACATTGTTAAAAAATAAAGGGCAACAGATACTGCTAAATACTTTACATGGAGGCTATGAGTCACGTGAGACATTTTAAATCCATACATAAATAATATTGTATTTATTCCACTTGGAATAATATTGTTTGTTGTGCTCTTTATATTTAATTTTTTTTTAGTTTCTGCACATTTGAATGATCTTATTACTTTATTGTGATGAATGTAGTTCATTAAATCAAACTTTATCAAGTTTTCCTATAGAGCAGTTTTATAGGCTTGTATCATCTATCCTGACTCAAATAATGTGTTTCTAACAGCAAACATTCAGAATAAAGTGAGATGATCTGATGATCCTGAATGGCTTGTTGAATGGGTGTTGATAGTCTGAGGATCATCAATATTAACATATCTGCTGAAAACACTATTTCATGACAATAGTTCCTGTTTTCACCTCATTTATTATGCTGATGTCTTCAGATCTCCTGTAAATTGACACTTAAAGCGCATTTCATTGGTGTCAGCAGACTGAGGGGATTTGTTGGTTACTATATACCTTTATTTCTGTGTCTATGATTTTAACTGTGTTTCTTACCATAATTTATATTTGGAAGAATGTAAATTATTTATATTAATATAAGATATTCACATCATCAGTGAAGCGCCTCCCACTACCTGTATTTTAATGAAGTAGTATAGTGTAATGAATAGCAATAAATACAATTTAGCAAGTAGCATCAGTTACTTAAATAGTAATATCTAACTAATTAGTAATAGATAGAAAGACATAAATGCTTAGACATGTAATTTATTATAAAAACAAACACTGTAACTTCATATTATTTAGTTTGGCAGATCAGCTCCTCCCACCACAGTAACGTCATCATTGAAGCTCCTCCCACCACAGTAACATCATCATTGAAGCTCCTCCCTCCACAGTAACATCATCATTGAAGCTCCTCCCACCACAGTAACATCATCATTGAAGCTCCTCCCTCCACAGTAACATCATCAGTGAAGCTCCTCCCACTGGAGTTCAGCAATAAATGCTGTAAATTCCCATCAGCTGCAAGAGAAGACGAGCATCAGAGCATCAGGAAGAACTGAAATCTGCAAAGACTGAATTTATTAAAGAGGACAGTGAGAACATGAGTGATCCAGAACCCTGCAGAATGAAACACATTGAAGATCCTGAAGAACAAAGAGGTTGGTGTTTATTCTTCATTCATTCATGATGCTAGAAAACATTCATGTTAGAAACATTCAAGCCCTTCATCACTTTTAGATAAACAGTTAAACTATCAAATAGGTACTGCATTTTCAACAAATTCTCAGGGATGTATAAGTCAAACTAAGTAATTTTAGCTCTCTTTTTTGTGCAACCATGTTGGAATATACCAAAAGTATCAATTCCAAAAAACAAATTAATTACCCAAATGTTGGATATTTCTCAGGATAGTGTATATAAGACGAATTTACAGCATAACTTATGTGTAAGTATAAGTCCTTATTTTTAGGTATAAGGGAACAATATGTAAATGTTGTTATTTGGGAATAAAGGGGGGACAATCAGGAGAATTTATCAATATACCTAATTCATGGAAAATTTCAGGGATAATTAAAAAAATGCATCAAAATGATCATAATATTTAATAGCAGTTGCCTATTACATCACTTATGTCCTCACCTCATATGTCTTTCTTAGAATTATTTTGATGTACTGAAAATAAAAATATATTTCTTTCATTTCAGACTTGATGGAAGTGGAAGAGGAGAGAGAAGAACTGAGAGAAGTGAAGGAGGAGAGAGAAGAACTGAGAGAAGTGAAGGAGGAGAGAGAAGAACTTAGAGAAGTGAAGGAGGAGAGAGAAGAACTGAGAGAAGTGAAGGAGGAGAGAGAAGAACTTAGAGAAGTGAAGGAGGAGAGAGAAGAACTGGGAGAAGTGAAGGAGGAGAGAGAAGAACTGAGAGAAGTGAAGGAGGAGAGAGAAGAACTGAGAGAAATGAAGGAGGAGAGAGAAGAACCTGAGAGAAATGGAGGAGGAGAGAGAAGAACTGAGAGAAGTGAAGGAGGAGAGAGAAGAACTTAGAGAAGTGAAGGAGGTGAGAGAAGAACTGAGAGAAGTGAAGGAGGAGAGAGAAGAACTGAGGGAAGTGAAGGAGGAGAGAGAAGAACTGAGAGAAGTGAAGGAGGAGAGAGAAGAACTGGGAGAAGTGAAGGAGGAGAGAGAAGAACTTAGAGAAATGGAGGAGGAACAACATGTCAAACCTGGAGAAAAACATTTGAGTCGCTCAAAGACTAAACAGACATTTTTAAAGAAAAGAAGAGCCAAGAAATTTTTCACCTGCACTCAGTGTGGAAAGAGTTACACAAGAAAAAGTGAACTGAAGATACACATGAGGATCCACACTGGAGAGAAGCTGATCTCATGTGATCTGTGTGGTAAGAGTTTCACACGCAAACATAGCCTTAATCTTCACATGATGACCCACACTGGAGAGAAGCCGTACACATGCGATCAGTGTGGAAAGAGCTTCCCAACCAAACAAAGTTGTGAGCGTCACATGAGGATCCACACTGGAGAAAAACCTTACAAGTGTTCTCACTGTGACAAGATATTCAGTCGGTCATCAAATCTGAAAATACATAAGAGGATTCACACTGGAGAAAAACCTTACAAGTGTTCTCACTGTGACAAGATATTCAGTCGGTCATCATGTCTGATAACACATAAGAGGATCCACACTGGAGAAAAACCTTACAAGTGTTCACAATGTGACAAGAGATTCAGTCTGTTATCAAGTCTGAAAGCACATAAGAGGATCCACACTGGAGAAAAACCTTACAAGTGTTCACACTGTGACAAGAGATTCAATCAGTCATCATCTCTGAAAGCACATAAGAGGATTCACACTGGAGAAAAACCTTACAAGTGTTCACACTGTGACAAGATATTCAATCGGTCATCAAGTCTGATAACACATAAGAGGATTCACACTGGAGAAAAACCTTACAAGTGTTCACACTGTGACAAGAGTCTCCCAACCAAACAAAGTTTTGAGCATCACATGAGGATCCACACTGGAGAAAAACCTTACAAGTGTTCTCACTGTGACAAGATATTCAATTGGTCATCAAGTCTGATAACACATAAGAGGATTCACACTGGAGAAAAACCTTACAAGTGTTCTCACTGTGACAAGAGATTCAGTCGGTCATCAAATCTGAAAACACATAAGAGGATCCACACTGGAGAAAAACCTTACAAGTGTTCACAATGTGACAAGAGATTCAGTCTGTCATCAAGTCTGAAAGCACATAAGAGGATCCACACTGGAGAAAAACCTTACAAGTGTTCACACTGTGACAAGAGATTCAATCAGTCATCATCTCTGAAAGCACATGAGAATTCACATCGTAAAGAAACCTTAAACGTGTGATTAGTACAGAGCTAGTTTCTCAATTAAAGGTCCCCTGAATTAAAGGTCCCATGTTTTTTTTTATTTTATAATGTTTCCTGGGTTGCCCTTATAATGTTAGTATGTTTTTTAGATCAAAAGTAGTCATAATTTAGAAATAAAAGGCTTTTTTCCTAGCCTAATTTTAGCCTCTGCCTAGAATGCTCTGTTAGAGGGGCGTGTCTGCTGTGGGATTCAATGTAACCGCCCACTGCTGTGATTGGCTGACATGCTTGCATATGAAATAGCTACATATTACATCTGAAACTCTCTTGAATACGTTTTACTACAGCTATTATATGTTTTACTATTACAGATATCGAGATTACTGAATCGTGAGAAGTTTTTTAAGTATTTAGATTCTCATCACATAAAATATTGCTGTAGCCCCTTTTCCACCAAAGCATTTTGAGAGCCGGTTCGGAGCCGGTGCCTGCGCGCGAACCAGTTCTTTGTGTTTCGACAGCCAAAGAACCGGTCTCGGCCGGGAAAACTGGTTCCAAAGCGGCACCAACTCTTTGCTGAACTAGAACCGTTCTTTTCCCACGTCATACTTACGTCGGGGGCTGGGGCGGGTTTAGATGTGTTCTAAACATCTTTTGTGACCATAATATAGGATCGCAAAGCCAGGAGAAACATTTGCAGAAACACAATGGAGTCCGCCTTTGTAATTGTTATGATTGAAGTTGGCGCAAGCGTTTCTATTTTTATTTTATTATTTGTTTTATTGAAAACATTATAAGCAAAGAAGAAAACAGTCACAATATAGAACAAATAAATGGAAAGAAAAAAAGACACAAGACCGGGGTACATCAGAAAAGATTACATATCAAACGAAAAGATTAAAAGACTTGCGTATTTCAAGCGTTTCTAGCTAAGACGTATGGCGACGTACACAGTGACATAATGACGTCATTCCCTGGGCGCTCTAGTCATCAACACAAAACATGTTCTGAACGGGTTCGCGAGTCTGAACCAACTTTGAACCAGCACCAGTTCCGAACCAGTTCTTTTTTGGTGGAAATGGGGTATGTGATGAGCATTGAGCAGCAGATGACAATCTGTCGATCGCGAGAATGAAGATCTTATCATTGTAATGCAGTTTCTGCACTTTCTGCTTTCACCAATGCAGACACGATGATGTACAGCAAGAGCTTCGTTGTGCAGTGCAACGCAGTTTCCGTTCTCTCTAAAGCCGAAACTCGTCCGCTCTCGTCGAGGTAAAAAGCTGCACTTGAACACATCGAGAGAACAGCAGCCGACTGTCAGCTATAGCCTAATGTGCGTTCTGCGCCTGCATTTAATGAGCCAACTGTCTATTTCTGCAGATATATTAGTCTATATTCGTCATTCAAAAAAGGAAAACCGATGCTGCTGCAGATACACACAACGTGAACAAAGCAGCCCGTGCTTACCCTTTAGAATATCAATCCTGCTAAACACTTTCTTTAAATAAGATTATTTTCATCCTACGCTAAGAAATGGTGTAAAGTTGATAATAGTCTGGCTTGACTTACTGATGCATAAACAGTATTGAACGATTTTGAGAGAAAGATATACTTACCTGTCTCCTGCCTGTTTGGACCATACAAAACTTTGGGAGTTGAGTCGGCGCACTTTTCCAGAGAAAATAAAATTAGCCCATTGTTTCTTCAGAGGCTCAGATGAAGAAACTAAAAAATACTTTTGTGTTCATTTGTACATCCGAACACTGAGCAACTGCCATGCTTCGTTCGTTTGCAAGCCATGATACTTCTCGAGGAAAAACTCAAATCTCAAAGCTATTTCTCAAGGAAAAAATAAAATTGCGCCTGTGCATGTTCGTACTATATTAAAATATATTTAATCTCCTTTTCACCTAATTTTAACTTCAGCAAATCGGCACAGTGCTCAAACGCTTGGATTACTTAAAAGTACTTCACACTTTTATTCAACCAGCCCACTGCTTACATTCCGAGAAAGAGAAAAAAACAACTCCCTACATTCATAAGGATAAGAAAATGCCTCTTCTGGAATCTACTTGCTGCTCTAACTGCCACAGACTTTTACAAAGGATTGCAGTTCTTGAAACAAAGTTAATTGCGGGACCGACAAACCAGACGGAACGCACAACAGAGCTTCGTCACGCCCTCAGCACACAGCCGGTGAGTCCCATGAATCTAGTGCTCCTCAACAGGCTATACTGACTGTAGAGAAACGAGCCGATCGACTTACAAATCGATGGCACAAACGGTGTGAGACCCAAAGGCACTCGAGACATCAGATTGTCACGAGCACCACATATTTCAGCAGTAGCATCCTCTACCCCAGTTATGACTCTGACAAGGATTCCAAAGACTTGGTCTCCTACCACCGCCATACATCTGAGAACAGATTTGAAGTATTAATGAATGAGGAATCCATGAATTTGGCTAATGTGATCGAACATAGACTGAGTCAGCCTGTAGCTAACATTGATGCTAACCGGCGCTCAAGGTCAAGCAAACAGCGGCATTCAGCTCAGAGCACAGCGGGGCCCAGGACTCTGATAGTGGGCGACTCCATAATCAGAAACATTAGTAGCAGGAATACAACTACATGCTGCCTTTCACAAGCAACAACTTCTGATGTAAACAGGGAACTTCAGAACATTCTGGTGAAACATAAGACTGCAATTCGACCGGGGAAAAATGATATTCATAAAGAGCAGTCGGAACTCCTTAAGAAGGATTTCAATGAACTTTTTGAAACACTTAAAAGACTGAAAGTTGAAACATTCATCAGTGGACCACTCCCAGCAAGAGGAACAAACAGGTTTTCACGGTTGCTTGGGCTCAACACATGGCTGCAAAAAATCTGCAATATAATAGGAGTCAACAACCACCAAAGCTTTCGGGCCCAGCTCGCCCTCCCCCTCCTCCTCTGAGAGCCCTTCGGCCTCTGCCACAGCGCCAGGGCTCACATCCTCCTCCATCGGCTCGAGGTGAACCAAAAACAACTGATACCAGCTCTAAGTGATATGCATCGGGTCCTCACTATGAAAACAATATCTTAAACAAATGTTTACAGAACAAGCGGGAACCCAGTGTGCCTGAATTTTTCTCTATTGCTGTTCAATTACATGATAGAAAATCTAATGCCTTCAACAGCCGTACAGCAAACCTATCTAATCTGGTGCCTATTCCACGCCAGACTAAGACTACTGTGGGGACATAAAGTAAGACTGTTAAGTTAGCCATTTTAAACATCCGTCTCTTAAAAATAAATCACTTCTAGTCAACAACTTAATAACCACATACAACCTGGATTTCATGTTTCTAACTAAAATTTGCTAGAAGACAGCTGTAGTGCAACAGTCCTAAACGAAACATCCCACTCCTAAGTGTCTGCAGAGCGGGTAAGAGAGGTGGGGGCTTAGCTGCTCTTTTTAAAGATGTTTATCAATGTAAGCAAATATCTTTTGGGAATTACTCCTCTTTCGAATATCTGGGTATTGTGTTAAAAGGTGCTCCACGTATTTTACTTATCATTGTTTACAGGCCTCCATAATACTCTCCAGCCTTTGCTGAGGACTTTACAGAACTGCTATCAACAATTGCCTCTGAGTTTGACTGTTTTGCCATTGCTGGAGATTTTAACATTCACATAGATAATGCAGAAAACAATATGGCAAAAGAAATCATAACTGTTTTAAAAACTTTTGATCTGACTCAGCATGCACATGGTCCCACACACAGTCATGGACACACTCTAGATTTACTTATCAGTACAGGTGGGGTGTTGGGTGTACTAGGTGGTTGTCTTGTAGGCCAAATGTATAGTTTTCCCATTTTAATTTTGCATTAGTGTCATAGTTTTACTGATTAAAAAATTGTTTTGGGAGTAAAGTTCATAGATTATTGTTCTTTCCCATATAATTTTGTAAAACTATTGAGACCTTTGTCCCTCTCAGGGGGTTCGGTGGCATGCTCCCCCGCAAGAAAATTTTGTACATTTTAAGGTTAAATGCATCAATCTGGTAGTCTGGCTGCGCCCTCCTACGCACTTCCGCTCAATTTCATTTTACTTCAGTACTACTATGTGCAAATGAAATGTACTAGAGTCTGGTTGAACCAGGCTATCAATCTGGTGCACTTTGAGAACTCAAAATTAGCTTCAACCCATGAACTGTGACACTGAACAAAGGAAAAGCCTCAGACTTGTACCTGGACAAATAAAGAGCGATCAGTTTGTTTAATATAAAGTGGGAGATTACCAGATACAGTATTTTGCCTGTGCCCTTTCGCCCTGGGTGGGTGTTGTAGGCAACTGTATCACGTGCCGTTTGAACTGACGTGCTACTGCGATCTGTCACATTTAAAAGCACCAAAGCGTTCCATATCAAGAGTAAACTTCTCTGTCTAGTCTGTCGGTGTCAGTGTCATCTTTTTCTGCGATTTTTCTCTGCGTCCAATCAGTAGTTAAGAGTCTGAACTTGCTTATAGTAATACAAAAAAATAAAAAATAAAAAATACAGCACAGAAGAATGTCTAATTTAGCATGAGATTTTGTTGTTGAGCGTGAGACCGTGAGATTGAGGCTGAATGCGTGAGTGTCGCGCCAGATGTGTGAGAGTTGGAAACCCTGTCTTCGTACGTTGCTGAACTCAGTTAGTTGGATTTGATTGTTGGCGATTTGCCATGATCTTGGATCGTTTGGTTCTTGGAAGCTCATCCTGGACTTGCTGTCATAGCAACAGGTCTGTTAGCTTGAACCTGCTCGCGAGCAGGCTTATTTCATGTAAACAGGATTAGATCGCGACTGATTCGGGTAGTCCTTTAGCACAGCGAATAGTGTAGCCTGATTTCTGAAATGTATTTATTTTTCTCGCTGAACGATCGTTCATGACTCGTGAGGGTGTCGTTTATACGTTATTATTTTTTTTGGAAATGCACATTAATGTTGAATTCGATCTCGGGATTCAACAACAGTACAAAATGTTTGCATTGCCCGAAAATTATTTGCGAGTGGCTTCCTTTACACTATTGGAGATGCGGAGAACTTGATAAGCTTTCTGTCGTGCCATTCACAAAGTTTACCTAGCGCTCTTAGTTTTTTTTTTTTTTTTAACTTAGGGTATATTATAATTTTTAATGAAGATAATGCAATCATTATGACCATGCCGATTATGATTTACAGTCCCTCAGGCTTAACTTAGGTGGTTGGTGCCATACACTGTAGTAGACTGCACACATGTTCCCATCAAGGCCTCAATGAAGGGATTTTGTGAGCAGAAAGGGGGCTTACAGTGTAAATGTGCAGCCAAGTTACTATTACAATTTTTAATATTCCAGATTGGTAATATTATATAAAAAATATTTAAAGGCAGTTGACTGAGTGAAATCTATTAGATGGTGTGTGACCATGTTCCATATCACAAATCAGTGTGAAAGCAAAATGGCCAGGATCTGTGCATGACTCAAGAATTTTCAGAGATTCACATTTATGAACATTATTTGAATGTGGTAAGGAAAATTATAAATATCCAACTATATTACCAAACGTTATTACTACACTTATGCTGAGAACTGCATTTTTCCATTATACAGGTGATTACAACAGGATCCTGCATGGAGACAGGTATTTTATGACCCCATTCCCTGACCCAAACCCCAGACCAGTTACAATGCAGCTCTAAGGGCACACAATGAAATGAGCTTTGGCCAACTAAAGGGGAGATTTCAGGGTCTGAAAAGCCTGAGGGTTTGTAACAGTTACAACCTGTTACAAGGCATGTTATCTCCTCTGGGGGCCATGTTCATCCTTGCCACTAGGGGTCACTAGCAGCACCCTGTGGTTATTATAAAAAGGGAAGTAGTAGAAGAAGTGATATATCCAGTGTGATTTGCCACATGCTGTTTGCTGCTTTTGAAATCTTGGTTTGGAAAACTGTTTGTTTGCTGCCCAAATGTGAGTGATTCTATTTCATGTTTGTTTCAGTTGATCCGTTTTCTTTGTATATATATTGTTTGATTATGTAAGAGGGGTGATTTGTTGTATTTCTTTTTTTGTGCTGGGTGACATTCTTGGATTACTTATCCGAGGATTTATTTCCTTGATGCCCTTGGGTGGCAGAAATGCCATTAGCCAAGAAATGAACTGTAACCTTTCGTTTGGAAAGACACCTATGTGATCTCTTAAAGACTGCAATCAGACCTGATCTCATCCTGAGGAAATGGACTTTTGATTGACTTAACTCATTCTCTAGAATCCTATTCTAGGGCCCTATAAAATACGTTCTATTTTTTCCCAAATTCCATTTTATTTTTTCCCAAATTCCGTTTTTTCCATTTCAATTTTTGCAAATTCCGTTTTTTCCATTTTAATTTTTGGGAATTCGTTTTTTTTACCCTTTACTGTTATTTTAGTTGTAAAAAGAGTGTGCTTTTTATTCCGTGATCGCAGAAATTATAGGGCCCTACTCTTCTGATCACCCACGGTTACTATTAGGGATGGTTTGCTTGGCTGGTGTACTTGATTGATAAATGTTTGTCAATATTGTATTATATCAATATATGTTTATGAAAGAGTTTCTGATGTTTTGACTGTTTTCTTTTCCAAGTTTCTTTGTTTGATTCTTGATTTACCCTATATCCTTCCCTGGGTATTTTGCAAAATATGATCCCCCCTTTAATTTCTGTGACTCATCGGTTCTAAGTAGCTGGGACAGTTATAGGTTTGCACCTGACAGGGCCTGTGAAATTGCATGTGCCATATTGCCAACATCAGAAAAAAAAAGAAAAAGTTTAATTAAGCCTAAAATAAAAGACAAGACAACGTTTTATTTCAATAGTTCTTTGTAAAGAAAAGCCAGTTATTCAGTCATCTTTTTAAAAGAGATATTATGCAAGGTCAGCAATAATCTGTGTGAAATAGTGTATTTTACTCTGAAGTTTACTTTGAAGCAACTCTATTTCTATTGGAATTTTTTTCTTAGTCAAGTTATATTTCTCCCTCTGATTTTTGTTTTTTCAAAATACTCTATTTTCTGTTGAAGACTCATATATAGGGAACAAATTTCACCCTGTGTCGTTTGTGTCACACATGCCTCATGCAACAGATAAAAAGGAAAAGTTGTCTCTACACTGCCCACTCCTGTATCACTGCTGTGTGCAGACTCTTCTGTAGGCCTTTCTGTACATGTGGACTCCTGTCAGAAATAATAGGCATAGGCACAAGTATAAATCAATTAAAGCCATCAATTAAATTAAAGTTCTTCCTCCAAAGGACAGTCATCTGAGAAGTTAGGTCAGCTCTTCTGCCAGGGTCAGGAGCATCGTTATTTTTTTCTCAGCCTTTTTCCTGGTTGCTTTTATAAACAGACAATCATTTATTTAATAGTACCTTTTTAAAAGAGACTAGTAGGCCTATAAGGCCTAGGAAAATTACCATTAAGTAGAATATTTTTGTACTTCACTTTCACCATGTCCATTATTATAGTGTGGTGACTCGCCATTACAATAAACAAAGTAATTATGAAAATAAAAATAAGTTATTAAAACATCTAACATAGCCACCACAAACGCATTTAATTTGTCATGCTACTGTTGCCAGCACTCTCTCCTTGCTTTTGCACACTTTGAGGTGTTCCTGGCGTTTTTATTAAAGACTGAAATTCGGCATAACCTTCCATTAAAAGCTCTTGCTCTGCTTGGAAGAAAAACTGGGCGTGTTCTTTGGCCATGCTGAACAGCCAATAGCAGCGTTGCTGATCACTGTTTCTGCTATCGATACATGTCCCCTTTTAAACCAACGCGAGAACGCGCAGTTATCTAAGATAACTCAATCCAGCGATACTGGATTTAATCATAAACAACAGGTGTGTTCGAAGAACCCAATTAGCCGTATCATGATTAGCACGATGATCTCATCTTAGATGTTTTAAGCGTATGAAGAATTTATGAAAAGTAATTATGAAATTATGCTTTTAATTATGAAATTATGTAATTATGAAATTATACTAACTTGTGGCCTCAAGATAGTAACTCATGGCCTCAAGATAGAGTTAGTACCTTGAGGCCACGAGATAGTACCTTGAGGCCATGGGATAGTTATAATTCTTTTTTTTTGCCAAAGTGGGACTAGGGGGGCTCCGTACTTTTGTAAGCTTGTACTGTTTTTTTTTTTCTGCTCTTTTTTCCAAACTTGCTTTTCCAAATGTTGCAGTTCCAGTTTCATGTAAATTAGGGAGGGCTTAAAGGACTACTCCGGCGCAAAAGAACCTTTGGTCTAATTACACATTGTTGCCTAGTCAACCGTTATCTGAGATTTGTTTTCATGATTGCCGAATGTAAATAGTTTTATCTCTAAAAACAATTTAGCCTATAATGCTAGTATATTGGGCATAGAGTAATGACAAATAAAAATCGCTTGTTATTACCACTAACAAGGCTCAAAATAGCCCCACAGTAACACGGTAGCATAATAAGGGTCCCTACATTCAAACCGAAGCATTGAGAACTTTGTCAGTGTCCGTACAGTTTAATAAGAAGATATTTTATACACAGAGTCAACTTTACGAATACAGGAAGAAGCCATCTTTGAAATACAGTCTCTACCAGTCGATCTACGAACGCCGATCCAAGTGCGCTGAACTGTGCAGAATCTCATATAGTCCGTTGTTTCCGGAAGAAACACAAACACGAACCATTTTCTTGTCTTCAATATGTACATGTTGCCTACTGGTCGCGCTCACCTTATCACCTTATTCACAGCTCACGAGCGCACTTGGATTGGCGATCGTAGATCGACTGGTAGAGACTATATTTCAAAGATGGCTTCTTCCTGTATTCGCGAAGTTGACTGTGTGGATAAAATATCTTCTTATGAAAGTGTATGGACACTGACAAAGTTCTCAATGCTTCGGTTTGAATGTAGGGACCCTTATTATGCTACCGTGTTACTGTGGGGCTACTTTGAGCCTTGTTAGTGGTAATAACAAGCGATTTTTATTTAAAAAAAAAAAAATTATTTGTCATTACTCTATGCCCTATATACTAGCGTTATACTAGCATTATAGGCTAAACTGTATTTATAGATAAAACTATTTACATTCGGCAATCATGAAAACAAATCTCAGATAATGGTTGACTAGGCAACAATGTGTAATTAGACCAAAGGTTCATTTGCGCCGGAGTTGTCCGTTAAGCATCACCATTGGTCCACTACTTATTGATTGACAGCCAATCAATCGGAAGAGGGGAGTTCACCTCACTACAATTATATTTTGATCCATGACTATGTTGTTTGCTATTCTGATAATTGCATTTTTTTCCAGTTTGATCAATATTTTTACTTTTTTCTTTGATCCGTGACTACAATACTTTCGCCATCTCATTTACCAGCTCTCCTTTGAACACTGCAGTCTGTGGTCTGCCAGTGCAGAAATCCATGAAATAATGATAAAGACAAGCTCACTGGGATTGTGGAATGGACTTTAATAAATGTGGATGATTTTTATTATTATTTTGTTTGTTTTTCACTTGAATTGAGTGGACAGATACAGTTAGTAAGTTCTGCCAACTTCCAGTTCACACATTTCCCAAAGTAAATCCTTTGGAATTAATTATTTAACTGTACGTGTTTGCATATGACTGAGATCTTTGACATGCACTGTAAAATGCTACTTATTTAACAAGTCAGTAATGACAATGTGACTAACTTGTCAATGGTTTTGAGTATATTGTTAAAATGATGTCCAAACATACAGAAATTGCCTGAAAGATTGTGCAAATGATCTCTCCTCTAGCAGAGATATGAGGGTGTTTCTTCAACTGTGGGAACTTTTTGTCTGAGAGATTGATATTTCAACATATGAAGTTATTAAGGTCACATTAAAACTCTTGGGTCTTGGGTTTTATTTGTAACCATATTGTAACCCTTACAGGGTTTCTGCAGGTTTTATTAAGGTACATTTCAGACCAATTAAAGAAAACTTAAGGAATAAATTGAAGAGAACATATATCAATATGTTCTCTAAATGTAAATGTCTAGGAAGCACAATAGGTTGTATTAGCAACACTTCAAAGTTTGAAAATATAATTTTCTACAGATCTCCATAACTTCAAATTCATTTTACGAAAAAAAACAAAGTTTGAATATCTCCGCTCCCAAACAGAAATATCGTTTACTGATCACTCTTTTCTTTTTCAGTAGTCTTGTCTTGTTTTCCAGTGCAAAGGTCTAAAGATCTTAAATCAAGATAACAGTGTAAAAAGTGTGTTTTACTAGGAAAAAAAAGTGCCTATAGTTGAAGAAACATCCAATAATCATATTAAACAAATAATAATTAAATTCTAAACTAAGTCTCAGATGTTACTGTAAATTTTCAGCTCCTCATTTACAGTTTCTGTAAAGAGATGAACCAGCAGTGTTGAATCCACAATCCCTTCTGTTAGATATTTCTCCATCTCTGCCAACTTCCTCTTCTCCAGATCTCTCATATTCTGTTCAATCTTCTGTCCACTCTCCTGAACAAACAAACATTACATCTCTTTACATGACATCTTTATATTAAAAATGCCATATATTGCACAACACAAATTATTTTTCATGACAATTTCCCAACATCTCTCCACAACAAACTGTTTTGGCTACTGTACCTTTAAGATGTCCATGTTAATGGCCTTTGTTATGATTGGCTAACCACTTTACATGTGAATTTATGCTATTTTACAGGTTCCTCATTTTATTTTGCAAGTCCTTCAACAGATTTACATGCAGCCAAGGTCAAAAAACACTTTAATTTTCTTGAAACATTCATAGCCGCATCAGCTCTTTTCTCATTGTGTCTGAAACAGTTTGATTTGATCTTTAAAACTGTGTAGATCTTTGACATTCACACACGGCTCACCATGGTGCTGTCAATGATGGCGGCGACCCCTCGTGCTTCAGGAACAGAGGGTGTTTGCGGTTCGGTTTGCTCTGGAAACGGGGTTTCTTCTTTACGGGATCCTCCTCTCCAAAACATGGAGAACATGTGTGCTTCAGCTGCTTTATGTCTAATACAAATATAAACGGCTTAAAGACAGACCTGTGGGGGACAAAAACATGAAATTTAAAGTATTACAGCTTCGTGAAATGAAAGATTAAGTCATTCGATAATATTGTCCACCAATAATAGCAACGCTTGCCAAAGCAAAAGCCGCTAGAATGAGTAATACTGGTCAACAGTTTGGAATAATTATGGTTTATTAATGTTTTTAAAGTAGTCTCTTCTACTTATTTGATCTAAAATACAGTAAAAACTGTTATTGTGAAATATTATTACAATTTAAACAATTGTTTTTTTTTATTTGAATATATTTAAAAATGTAATATATTTGAAATTTCACAACATTATTTATAACGTTTTTTCCGATACAAACGACGGTTTTCAAATACAAACGACAACATCGTCAAAATGATCCCCTTTCACATGGGTCCATGAAACGGCTGAAAATGCTGTATTCTGCTTCCAGGCCAGTAGATGGTGATGTTACTGCGCCCTATAAACTAGTAACTGTAGTTTACATGGAGATGGTAACAATATTGTTTTCAAAAACTTCACTTTGAATCCCGTTTTCAAAGGTTTGCCTTTTCTGGACCCCAATACGCCAAAACGTCAGCGGTTCGTATGAAAGGTTCAAAACATGTCATTTTTGTTTTTATATTTGAGGGGACATTTACACAATGTTTTGAATGGGGATTTTGACAATGTTGTCTGTAAAGAACATTTTTCTAAGACCAGACGGGATGGTGATCGTGGGAAATTGTGCACATAGGTCACTCGCCATACGATATTATTTTCTCAGAATTGCGACTTTATATCTCACAATTGCGACTTTATTTCTCACAATTGCGAGATATCTGATAGTCTGCAAAACAAAGTCTGAATTGATTGATATAAAGTCGCAGTTGCGAGATATCAAGTCAGAACTGCGAGATATAAATTTGCAATTGCGTGTTATAAAGTCAGAAATGCATGATTTAAAGTCGAAATTGCGTGTTATGATGTCAGAATTGCCAGATATAAAGTCAGAATTGATTGATATAAAGTCGCAATTGCATGTTAAAAAGTCGAAATTGCATGTTGTAAAGTCAGAATTGTGAGCTATAAACTATTCTGAGGGAAAAAAGGTAATTTTTTTCCCTTAGAATTGGCCTGATAACTCGATGTCATAACTAAAGATGTCAGAATTTTGAGATATAAACTCGCAATTATGTGTCAAAGTCAGAATTGCGAGATGTTAAAAGTGAGGAAAAAAAGTCAAAATTGTGAGATAAAGTCGCAATTCTGTCTTTTTCTCACAATTGCGACTTTATTTCTCAGAATTGCGACTATATCTTGAAATTGCGACTTTACTTCTAAGAATTGTGGCTTTATATCTCACAATTGCGACTTTATTTCTCAGAATTGCGACTATATCTCGCAATTGCGACTTTATTTCTCAGAATTGCGACTTTATGTCTTCGCAATTGCGACTTTATTTCTCAGAATTGCGACTTTATATCTCGCAATTGCGACTTTATTTCTCACAATTCTGACTTCATATCTCGCAATTGTGAGATAAATAGTCGCAATTATTATTATAATTTATTTTATTTAGTGGCAGACACAAGCTTCCATAGTCTCGTCATTTCTGTAAATAGAGAAAATAAAAGCATTTATGGTGCGGGAGTGGCAGAGATTAGTTTTCACAACAAGCGAGAAAGGTTGACATGGAGCCGCTAAATCTCTAACCTCCGGGAAATCATTAATTTTAATCAAACACTGAACAGAGAAAAGTCTGCTGGTAAAAAGAGAACGTGACAGAGCTCGCAATAAAACAAGAACCAACATTAGTGTGGCTTTTCAGAGATGCAGAGATCTGAGGGATTTGAAATGTCGTAAAAGCGAAGCGGATATGATGCTGTTTTTATTAATCAGGTGATATAAGGTACAACCGATATATTGCCATATGTTGCTCTCGAACAGTTCATTGTAAAGCATTATCTATTGTGAAGGCTCATTTCCTTGTTGTTCGGAGCGTTGTCCTGGAATTTATTTTCAAGGAAGTACCGTGTCTATTAATAGGTAAAGCTACAGTAATGTCAGCTAGTTAGCTTGAGATCTTTCTTTCTTTCAATCTAAACTCTTTATATCTCTTAAGCATATAGTGAATGTTTTATGATTAGCAGGATAACAATTTTCACTAGCACAGTCACCCAGAGCAGAAGCACAACCAAAACAATGTTCTTCCACAAAATGCATTGTGCAATGCAATGTTTGTTTTTCACCCGCTAGAGGGCCAAAAGTTACAAAGTGTACCTTTAATTATTCCAAGCTATTAACAAATGGTTAAATATCATTACAAATCATACTATTTTTATAATAGTTCACAATTTGTATTATAAATCATGTCTAATCTAAAGTTACATATGACATGTGTAAATAATTCATAAGAAAAACATTGACTACAGCTTTGACTTCTGAATATCTGCTAGCCTAGCATACCGTTCAGGGTCTGGAGTGGCCGTGAAGAAGTGGACACCAGGTAAATCTGGGTCTTTGGGGACGACTGACACCATACTTCCTGTGGTCATGAACATTCCCTCCATGTTGATCCCGCTTTCCTTATTCCTCAAAATATCCATCATAGTCTCTGCTGTGATGTGGCCTGTAAGTACAATGTTTAATGACATAACTGTCTAACAACTTGTCTGTGAGTTTTTAATTCAATAAATAATGTGCATAAATTATCTAGAAGTACAATTATAAATAATTATATTAGGGCCGTCAAACGATTAATTGCGATTAATCATATCCAAAATAAAAGTTTGTGTGTGCATAATATATGTTGGTGCACCGTGTATAATAATTTTTATATATATATATATATATATATATATAAATACACACACATGCATGTATATATTTAAGAAATATGTTCATGTATATACTGTAGATATACACGTATATATGTATATACTGTAGATATGTATATATATATATATATATATATATATATATATATATATATATAATATTTTTTTCTTAAATATACATGCATGTGTTTGCATATATATATAAAATAATAATACACAGTGCACCGACATATATTATGTAAACACATTTTTATTTTGGATGCGATTAATCGTTTGATACAGCCCTAAATTATATACATAAATTAATAGTAACCTTCGCTCTTCTGCAGAAGTTTGCGTCCCTCACAGTATCGTCCCCCTGCGGCCTCGAATTCGGGCCGTGGCTGAGTACGAGTACACCTCGGCAAAGCTGAACTGAGCCTTTCCGTCCCACCAGCTCTGCTCTTGTGCATACGTCCTCAACTCCGGGTGCTCCCTATCAATCTTAGTAGTAATGGAGTACTGATTGGAGATGTTCCGATAGCCGGCTCTCAAGAGAGAAACAGCGTCAGACCTTTTAAAAGACAATTAATATTCAGCAATATTGGTTAAATCCCCTCCCAGAATCGTCTTACGCATTTGCGTTCACAAATACCAGCATCCGATTTCGAACGCAAGAGAACATCACCACGTTTATTGCGTTTTGTCACATGCTCTGAGAAGCAAGTCATTTCTGATTAGGGCTGTGAAGCGATTAATCACGATTAATCGCGTCCAAAATATAAGTTTGTGTTTATATAATATATGTGTGTGTAGTGTGTGTATAATCATCTTGTATATATAAATACACACACATGCATGTATATATTTACAGAAATATTTGCATGTATATACTTTATATATATTTATACAAAATTAATATTATATATAAATATTTGATATATTACTAACACATTTTTCTTAAATATATATTATACATGCATATGTGTGTATTTATATATATGAAATAATTATACACAATACACACATATATTATGTAAACACAAACTTTTATTTTGGAAGCGATTAATCGTGATTAATCGTTTTCACAGCCCAATTTCTGATGAAGGATAAAAGAGCCACAGTGGCTTCCCCGATGGCAGCAACTTCCATTTTTATAACAGGAAGTGACTATTATTTTGTCTTCAACACATGGAATGAAAACGCTGCTTTATTCGCAAATATTTTATGCAATATTTTCGCAACTTTACATAGAAACGTAGCTACTGGCACAGGTAACGAGCTAAACTGAAACAACACTGAACTTAAACTTGAGCTGATTAATCACACTATTCTCTTTTGTAGAGCTGCCGAAATTCTGCCTAAAGTGCCATGTAAATAAACCTGACTTGACTTTTAAACACTTTTTTAAGCTGTAATGTCACGACTCTGTATTTACCCTCCACTCTTTCTGCGGCCCAGTATTTCCCAGCAGTCTCCAGCACCCAGGCCTCAGTGCGGTCTGATATGAGGAAGCTGTTATGGTATGTGAATCCACACTCGTCCTCCATACAATTCCCGCCCTGGCCGTATTTTCCAGCAGCTCTGTGATCACATCTACAGCCCGCTCAGCAGTGTTGGCCCTCTCCAGAGCCAGTCTAGCGTTTCAAATCACATTTAAGACCTTTATTAAGAAACTTGCACATATAAAATAGCAACTAACCCTAAACCAAACCCTAACCGCAACTCCATGATTAATATTACTCAGTGCTTATTTGAGTAAGTAAAATGTAACTACGTCACCTTAAAATAAAGTTTAAAGGAGTAGTTCACTTTTAAAAACTTTTACTGATAATTTACTCACCCCAATGTAATCCAAGATGTCCATGTCTTTCTTTCTTCAGTTGAAAAGAAATTAAGGTTTTTGATGAAAACATTCCAGGATTTTCTCCATATAATGGACTTCAATGGGAACCAAACGGTTCAAGGTCCAAAAGACAGTTTCAGTGCAAACTGTTCAAAGGGCTTTAAACGATTCCAGACAATGAATAAGGGTCTTATAAAGGGGAAAGGATCACTCATTTAAAAAATAAATAATGAACAAATCTTGTTCAAAATGAACAAATCTTTTTTGAGTCGTTTGGTTAATTCAACGAATCAAATGACTTGAAAAAAGATTTGTTCATTTTGATGAACGAGTTCGAACAGGAGAGTCACGAACACGCATCAGAACAGAGCAAGGCGAACATTTGTGCTTATAAAACTTAAACTTTTGTATTTATTTTTTAAATGAGCGATCGTTTCGCTTGATAAGACCCTTATTCATCGTCTAGTGTCAGTTTTAAAGCCCTTTAAAGCTGCACTGAAACTCTAATTTGGACCTTGAACCGTTTGGTTCCCATTGAAATCCATTATATGGAGAAAAATCCTGGAATGTTTTCATCAAGAACCTTAATTTCTTTTCAAACTGAAGAAAGAAAGACATGGACATCTTGGATGACATGGGGGTGAGTAAATTATCAGCAAAAGTTTTTTTAAAGTGAACTACTCCTTTAATCTTTTTTTCTATATTATAACCCTGACATGTTTGGTTATATGTGCTTTCGTTTGTACAATATACTTGATTTTCAATTAAAACATTTTTTTATGTCCCATATAAACAAATATACATTGCATAATTGTTTTTTTTTATTAAGCTACAACTTATTCTGAATTGTAGTAGTTGAATAAATTAGTCAATGCTGAATGAATTAAAAAAAATGGCTCTTGGATCACCTGACGAGATCCATGCCGAGAAGAGCCTCTTCCCCCTCCGCACTCTCCTTCCCCCAGACCGCCTCGTTCCCGACGCACACCTGATGCTGGTTCGCCCCCATCTCCGCCCCCACAGCCAGGCGGGACGACTCAGAACCACCGCATTCGTCTGAGACACCTGCTCAATTTCTATATATGTACACTGATCAGGTGAAAAGAAGAAATGACAAGAGTTTCAGCTTTTGGACAATGTTTCTCAAAGGGGAATATAGCCGAATCAGACCCAACTTTTGGGCCAAACATCTGGATTAGATTTGGCATGGCTGAGCAAATGTGGGCCAAACTTTCACCATATATGTTTCGCTATGGGTTTGGAGGGAATTTTCTTTTGGATCATCATTTGTTTTGAGGTATATGGCCCAGATGACAGCACACAACTGAGGATCATATGTGGCTTGGTTACATGCTAACTTATGGTTTTAAACTACATTTGGTTTATAATGGCATGTAACCTGCTATAGTGATGTGCGGCAGGTTTGTGGTCATCCACACCACTATGGACGCTTGTTTACGCCATGGAATAAAACAATTTAAAGGTGATTAAAATCCTTTTATCTCACAATTCACACTTTTTTTTTTTCTCACAAATTGCGAGTTTACATCTCAAAATTCTGACTTTTTTTTCTCACAAATTGCGAGTTTACATCTCGAAATTCTGACTTTTTTTCTCACAAATTGCGAGTTTACATCTCGAAATTCTGACTTTTTTTCTCACAAATTGCAGAGTTTACATCTCGAAATTCTGACTTTTTTCTTCACAAATTGCGAGTTTACATCTCGAAATTCTGACTTTTTTTCTCACAAATTGCGAGTTTACATCTCGAAATTCTGACTTTTTTTCTCACAAATTGCGAGTTTACATCTTAAAATTCTGACTTTTTTTTCTCACAAATTGCAGAGTTTACATTTCAAAATTCTGACTTTTTTCTCACAAATTGCCGAGTTTACATTCTCAGAAATTCTGACTTTTTTTCTCACAAATTGCGAGTTTACATTTCAAAATTCTGACTTTTTTCTCACAAATTGCGAGTTTACATCTCAAAATAATGACTTTTTTTCTCACAAATTGCGAGTTTACATTCTCAAAATTCTGACTTTTTTCTCACAAATTGCGAGTTTACATCTCGAAATTCTGACTTTTTTTCTCACAAATTGCAGAGTTTACATCTCAAAATTCTGACTTTTTCTCACAAATTGCGAATTTACATCTTGAAATTCTGACTTTTTTCTCACAAATTGCGAGTTTACATCTCGAAATTCTGACTTTTTTCTCACAAATTGCGAGTTTACATTCTCAAAATTCTGACTTTTTTCTCACAAATTGCGAGTTTACATCTCAAAATTCTGACTTTTTTTCTCACAAATTGCGAGTTTACATTCTCAAAATTCTGACTTTTTTCTCACAAATTGCGAGTTTACATCTCGAAATTCTGACTTTTTTCTCACAAATTGCGAGTTTACATCTCGAAATTCTGACTTTTTTTCTCACAAATTGCGAGTTTACATCTCAAAATTCTGACTTTTTTTTCTCACAAATTGCGAGTTTACATCTCAAAACTCTGACTTTTTTTCTCACAAATTGCGAGTTTACATCTCAAAACTCTGACTTTTTTCTCACAAATTGCGAGTTTACATCTCGAAACTCTGACTTTTTTTCTCACAAATTGCGAGTTTACATCTCGAAACTCTAGACTTTTTTCTCACAAATTGCGAGTTTACATCTTCGAAATTCAGACTTTTTTTTCTCACAAATTGCGAGTTTACATCTTCAAAATTCTGACTTTTTCTTACAAATTGCGAGTTTTTACATCTCGAAATTCTGACTTTTTTCTCTGAATTATGATTGATCTAAACTCACAATTGTGAGTTATAAAGGCAGAATTGCAAGATATAAATACACAATTGCTTGTTCTAAAGGAAGAATAGTGTGATATAAAGTCACAAATGTGTTATAAAGTCAGAATTGCAATATATAATCTCACAATTCAGACTATTTTTCTCAGAATTACAAAGTTTATAACTGAGTTTACATCTCAAAATTCTGACTTTTTTTCTGTGAATTGTGATATAAACTCACAATTGTGAGTTATAAAGGCAGAATTGCAAGATATAAATACACAATTGCTTGTTATAAAGGCAGAATAGTGTGATATAAAGTCACAATTGTGTTATAAAGTCAGAATTGCAATATATAAACTCGCAATTCAGACTTTTTTCTCTAGAACTACAAGATTATAACTATGAGTTTATATCTCACAATTCTGACTTTTTCTTCCAAGTTACAAAGTCAGAATGTCGAGATATAATTCTGAGAAAAAAAATCTGAATTGTGAGATTTATTCTTATTATTGTGAGAACTGGTAATTTTAAGAAAATGTCAGGACTGCGAGTTATATTGCGCAATTCTGGATTTATTTCTCACGACTGTGACTTTATATCACTTACTTTATCACACAATTCTGTGAATAAATGTCAAGAATTATGAGATCTTATTTAGTGGTGCTAGAAACAAGCTTCCATAGACCTCAGGCTATTGGTTGTTTTTTCTTCTTTTTCATTTCTATTGGTGTATTATGTGACTGGCTGGCAACTATTTAATACAGGTTATTCCCATTAACATTTTCCTCTTTGCTCTCTCTTCACAACAACCTTTGCCCAAACTAACTCTAATTAAAATCACTGTTTTGGATCATTTCTGGCTACAACATCATCAAACTCTAATCTAGGTCACACTTCAGATGTGTTTTTCTATTTGGGCCAGATCTGTGCCGAAGGATATCTGCTGACTGCGGAACATCTTGAGATACCTCAACTTTGTCTCCTGGGTCATGATCCTTTGCAGGGAAGTAGACGACCTCTTGAACTTCATCGCAGGGCCTGTCCAAGTTCTTCCCGAAGATGATCCGCTGCTGACCCTCTGTAGATGGAGGCAAAGCCACAAATGTGTCACAGGAGGTTGGGTACATCCTGAAAGAAACAAAATGTAGCATTTCATGTAAATGTATGTATCCAGTGTTCACTGCTGGATAATCTATGATCATTATTAATAGATGGCAATCATGAATTCATTAAAAACAAACACTGACCTTGAAGTAATAAAGAACGGTTTACTACTCAAAATATACCAGTATGAATGAACTCTTAGTAAGTTACAGGCCTTTACATGAAACATTATTTACCACTAATACGCAGATATTCATAAAGATTATCCAAATATTTGCAATAACGCTGGCATTCAGTATGCTTTAAATATGTTTACCTTGTCCAACTCAGCGTATGTGTCAGGCACGAGGAAAATCACTATTCTGTTCAAAGAGATTAAACATCTGTTTGCTTTCCTTTTCTTTTCTCCATAAACAAAACTGGCAGCAGACACAAATCCGTATGCACGGTCATCTGATTTATAATCAACCAAAACAATCCACTCAAGTCGATCTGACAATGAGTCTGCTCGATCCGCTTTAGTGTTCAGTCAGCGGAAAAGTGGGCGTGGCAGCGGCGCTTTTAGGACGCATCGAGTCGTCACGTGGTCGTGCAGTGGCATTTTCTCGCTGTTTTAACATGATCATAAAATAGGCCTAATACACAATAAATAAATAAACAAACATGTTATAAAAGTAGAGCACATGAGTGCAAAAAACAATTAAATAAATTAAATGATAATATAAAAAATACTAAAAATGAAGTGCGCAGTTGTGTATTTAAGAAATATAATTCTGTATTCATTTCGAAGTATGATGTTTACGTGTTTTATGATTTAAACTATAATAAAACCATTAGAATAAAACTGTATGTTTTGATAACTTTTAAAATCAGGGGTCCGTAGAATAAACAATACATAAATGAAAATAAAGATTAGATAAAATAAAAATGATTAAAAAAAGTAAATAAAAACGTCAAAATGTTCACAGACATTATCACACTTTACAGCTTTATTTTTTCAAACTATATATTGTTTAATGTATTGTTGAACATGAAGGCTTCTTCAATTTATGTTTACGAAATGTAGCTAATAAAAGTAGCAGCTTATATTATGGAAAATCCCGGATGTTTGTTGTTGGCGTCATAAAAAAGCGACGCTGCTGGTGTTTTGATGCTAGGCGGAAAACGCTAGCTTCAGTTTTTAATAACATTTTGGTCGTTACGCTGGTGTTCAAACATGGGGAAATCTTTTGCTAATTTCATGTGCAAGAAAGATTTTCATCCTGCATCAAAATCCAACATAAAGAAGGTAACGTTAACGTTAAGCGGGAGGTTTTCGCTAGCAAGCTACTTTGCTCTGGAGTCAAAATTAGTTCAGATCTTCTGTTTATATATTTACACTAGTCAACATTTGAAGTGGATCAACAAAGTTCATCAAAGTTGTACTAAGACAAGAACGGGTATTGTTAAAAATTCATGTATAACTTTGAAGAAAGATTTTGATACACTTACAATGTTGACTACTGTATCTCACGGCATATTTGGTTGTATATGTACATGTATTTATTCACAAACACGTGATATGTGTGTTAATTTGCTCGGGTAATAATCATATATAAAACAGAGTCTAGTGTCAGATGTTTCCAGAGGAACACAGGCCCTTTTATTTGAATGTTGAGAGACAAACTGGTGTATCTGGGGTGCTAAACTCTTCATATATCTTTGATTCTTCATCAGGTATGGATCGCAGAGCAAAAGTTAACCTTCGAGAAGAAGCAGCAGGAGGATCTGATGCAGGCTTACCTGAAGGAGCAGGACACGTACAACAACAGGTCAGAGAAGTCCAGTCCAAACCAGCAGACATGACTGGGTCTCCTCCTCACACACACACACACACACACAGTCATGTGTGCATTTACCTGGAAACTGAAATGGTCCTGTTGGATGTTTTGTGTTCCAGACTGCTGATGGGAGACGATCGTGTGAAAAATGGCCTTAACTTTATGTATGAAGCGCCTCCTGGAGCATCTAAAGGTCAGAAACGTTTCCACCGGTTGTTGAGTTATTAAAATAATGTAATTCGATAACTGATCTTTTGCTTGCAAGTCTTAATGACCAAACCTAAAGGCATAGATTTGAATCAATCAAAATTGTTCAAAAATCAAGAAACCGAGAAAATAAAGTGTAAATAATCACGTTTTTTTTTTCTTCGATCACCACCAACTTCCCGCAGAGGAGGAAAAAGAGGTACGTTCATTTCCATGATAAAGTTTGCTGTTTGTGTTTTTGTCCTGTCAACCTTTCGAATACAAATATTACACTTGTGTGTTTAACGCTTTAAAGCATATCTTAATATCGCATCATATTTAATGTGCGCACTGAATTATTAACATGATCAACTTTGCTGAAAATCCTGCTGCGCTCAATCTACCACAAGCCTTCTGTCATTTGATTGACAGTTCATACTTTGTAAAAGGCCTTTATAGTTGTCTAAACTTCAAACTTCAGCTTGTGCGTCATGTCTTTTTCCTTTGAAATCCTTACTGATATTATATAAAGTAAACGTAAGAATAACTTTGATATTGTTAGTAATATTTTAAGATTTATCCTACTTACAAGATTTACCATTTTCTGGACTGAATCGACTTAGGCTTATTTCATTTTTTTAGAAAAATTATGTTAAAATCATCAAATGTTTGAATCATATATGATCATCAGGCTTTTGAGGAGGGTGTATTTGTTCATCTCTCAATCATCATTGTTATGCATTGCATTATATGTTTTAAAACTACAGAGCTTTGATCATAAAACTAAGCATTTAAATATCATCTTATCAAGACGTTATTGGCAGATTTTGAGTGACAACTGATATTTGTTTGCATTTTATGTAAGTAATCTGCTATACTGGTATAAAGAAGATCTCATTGATTTATATTACAAGCATCAGAATTTCATCTTACTTTTTGGCCATATAAATATCACCATTACTCCAGTAGGCGGCGACAAGCGACTGTTACACATGTATTTGTCATCGAATCATTTATGTGTTCAAAAACATTGATTCATCCAGTAATTAAACAAGTGAAATCTTTATGAGTGAGTCATTGAATCTATTTTTTTTATTTAGTCAATTAGAACTAATTATGATTTTTTTTAAATCAGTTTGAGTGATTAAAAAAAATTATTAATTCTAATATTTCTAATAATATCAAATAATTCTAATAAATTAACCTAAATATTTTTTAAATGGTCTGCAGCATTTAACATGATGTCAGAACCTCTAGTAAAATACATGTTATTTTTTTAATCGTTAATTGAGAACCGTGATCTCTATTTTAAACAATAAATCGTGATTTTCAAATTATCCAGAATCGTGCAGCTCTATCCTGAAAAGAAAACGAGATTTGTTTTCAGATTTTGGGGGTTATTCTAGCATCATCTCCCAGTTTCAGCTCACGTCACTAAAAGTCAACCTCACGTTTTTCACCTTTAGGGAGGAGAATCCGAGTACAAGTTTGAGTGGCAGAAAGTAGCTCCTCGTGAGAAGTAAGTTCACTCGCTGATAAGTGATGCTTGATCTTAAATTTGCACTTTTATGTATTTCCTACTCATATTTTACTCATCAGGTATGCAAAGGATGACATGAATATTCGAGATCAGCCCTTTGGCATTCAGGTGATGTTCTACACCTTCATAAATGTATTGCTGATCCACTAATGTCTGAATGCCGTGAACACGTGGGCACTGTGCTTGTTTTCTTGTTCTTGAATGCTGTAGGTGCGTAATGTGCGCTGCATTAAGTGTCATAAATGGGGTCATGTGAACACGGATCGCGAGTGTCCTCTCTTCGGCCTGTCGGGGATCAATGCCAGCTCTATGCCCAGTGAAGAAGCAGCAGGTATTCTGATCTTTCCTTATTTTCTGTATGATCAGGGTGGGAAAGGTGTTGACAAATCTCAGGGAACCTGCAATTTCAAATGAGAGGATAGTCTCTCCATGCCCTGTGCGGAAAATCCAGCTTTTATTTTTTGTACGTTTATGTGGTGTTTTTAAAGGAGTAGTTCACTTTAAAAAAAAAAAACTACTTTTGCTGATAATTTACTCACCCCCATGTCATCCAAGATGTCCATGTCTTTCTTTCTTCAGTCGAAAAGAAATTAAGGTTTTTGATGAAAACATTCCAGGATTTTCTCCATATAATGGACTTCAATGGGAACCAAACGGTTCAAGGTTCAAAAGTTTCAGTGCAAACTGTTCAAAGGGCTTTAAACGACACCAGACGATGAATAAGGGTCTTATCAAGCGACACGATCGGTCGTTTCAAAAATAAATAACAAAGTTTAAGTTTTATAAGCACAAATGCTTGCCTTGCTCTGTTCTGAAATCTTTTTTCGAGTCAATTGGTTAATTCAATGAACGAAATGACTCTGAAAAAAGATTTGTTCCTTTTGATGACTGTGATGACTTTTGATGACTGTGATGACTTGATTGTGAAAACACACAAAAACAACATAATACAAAATGGTACAACACAGTCATCCACAAAGTAGTGTGTGTAGGCACACAAGATCCTTTCTGTGACGCAAGTATAGATGGGGCAATTCGGTATAATTCTCAGTAAAAGTAATAATAATCACCCCAACAATCACAAAATCAACAATAATATATTAATATTACTATTAGTAGTGGTAGTATCAATGATAATATTCATGACCACAATAGTAGCATTAACTCTAGCAATCTACAACAATAGTACTAATAACAATAACCATACATTTAGCTCAGTCAATAATCACTTTCAGAACTGTAGGTGGCGACAATGTCCAATAATACACCAAGAGTGTCTGTCATAGCTAGACAAAGCTCCTATGGCTTCCCATTCAGCTTCACTATTGAATACAGGTGTTTTAGAGCAGGTCACCTGAATTATAAATGCCATGTGACCAATCCTGTCAGCACTACATGCAAATGATGTCAGAACATACACCACCCCAAACCCCAGTTACTAGCAGACAAACATGTCACACTTCAAGATTTCAGACTATCTTCTATAATCTAATCAAATATTTGTGATTATATGATATTCAGTAGAGAATTTGTGTACTAACCTGTCGAACCTTGAGTTCTTGTAATACTTGAAGCATGTGGCGTTTGGTCCTGAAATCTCTATAGTGTAATATAAATATCAATAAAGTGATGGCTGTGGGAGCTTGTCTTCACCCTAGAATAAAATAAAGAGGTCATTTTGACATTTTCTCTCACAATTATGGCTTTATTTCTCACAATTGTGAGTTAAAAAGTGTGAGAAATGTGTTTTTCTCAGAATTGTGACTTTGTATGTCAGAATCCAGAGTGACTTTTTAAACTTGTAATTGTGGATTATTTCTCGCAATTGTGAGATTGAAATCAATTACCTTATTTATTATTGAGTGGCTGAAACAATCTTACACATATCACAAATTCATTTATTTTAAAGGATAACAAATATGATGGAGTATTTCATACATAAATTGCTAATATTGTACCCTGTTTTAGAATAAAATCACCATTAAAGGGACCCCCCAAAAAAAGAAAAAATGTCAAGAACTGTATGACTTTTTGGGTCCAATTCTCACTTTTAACTACGGCTTTCCCCTCAATAAACTCTTACTTACTGCTTAGTAACAGTTAGTAAGGTAGTTAAGTTTAATAAGCAACTAGTTAATAGTGAGAATTGGACCCTAAAATAAAGTCTTACTGACTTTTTTCCTCTGTGGAGCACAAAAGAAGATATTAAGAAGAACATTGGGAACAATACAACATTGGAGCCCCGTAGTCTGAACAAAGTTTTGGAACAATCTTAAAGGAGTAGTTCACTTTAAAAAAAACAAAATTGCTGATAATTTACTCACCCCCATGTCATCCAAGATGTCCATGTCTTTCTTTCTTCAGTCGAAAAGAAATTAAGGTTTTTGATAAACATTCCAGGATTTTCTCCATATAATGGACTTCAATGGGAACCAAACGGTTCAAGGTCCAATTGAGAGTTTCAGTGCAAACTGTTCAAAGGGCTTTAAACGATTCACAGACGATGAATAAGGGTCTTATAAAACGAAACGATCGCTCATTTAATAAATAAATAACAAAGTTTAAGTTTTATAAGCTCAAATGCCCTTAAAGCCCTTTGAACAGTTTGCACTGATACTCTGGTATTGGACGCAATGCAGTCAAATGGTTCTATAGCTATTTGTCCAATCGTTCGCAATTGGTCAAACATGGCAATGACATGTCAAACCCAGTTTCTGTTACAAAGGGTGTTCCCCAAGGTTCAGTTTTGGGACCCTTGCTTTTCCTACTTTATATTAATAATATTTGTGACAAGTTTAAACTTTGTAAGTATCATTTGTATGCGGATGACACAGTTCTGTACTCCTGTGCCCCCACAGCTGAGTTGGCCTTTTCTAATGTGCAGGCAGATTTTGATACCCTGCAACATGCTCTGTCTAGATTTAAAACTACTTTTAAACCCACACAAAACTAAAGTTATGGTTTTTAATACCGGGCGAACTAAGCTACCATCCCTATCTATCACGTCACTGGATGGAGTTTGTATGCAGTCAGTAGATAATTACAAATATCTGGGAATCTGGTTGGACAAAAGCTTAAATTTTAAATACCATGTCGATTACCTTGCAAAGAAATTAAAATCCACATTGGGTTTCCTGTACAGGCTAAAGTCTTGTTTTTCCTTGGCTTCACGTAAACGCTTAGTTGCCGCTCTTTTCCTGTCACAGATTGATTATGGAGACACTATCTATAGGTTTGCCTCTCTGTCTACTCTGTCTAAACTTGACCCCCTCTATCATTCAGCTCTCAGATATATCACGAATTGTAGTTATAGGACACATCATTGTACATTGTATAAATTGGTAGGATGGACATCTCTTCATTTGCGCAGGCTAGAACACTGGTATATTTTAATTTATAAGGTAATTTTAGGAAAACTTCCAATTTATTTAAAAAGGAAATTCTTAGCATTTCAAAGCCGTCATAATCTCAGGTCATATAATTGGCTTCAGTTTAAAGTGCCTGCTATTAGAACTGAGGCTGGAAAGCTAAGCCTGTTTTATTATGGCCCTTGGTCTTGGAATGATTTGCAGACCAAGCTGAAACTACAATCTTTCATTTCTCTAAATGATTTTAAACATAGAATACAAGAGATGGTCACTATTAATTGCAGTTGCTATGCTAATTCTATAACCACTTAATTTTATATAAAACAGATTTAAAACTATTCACAGTTCGTTTCTGTGAATAGTATTATGTAGGGACTGCTTACCACCTAAATGTTTGTAGTTTGTGCTGTGTCATGGTGTTGTATAATTATGTTGTTATGGAGATTTGTTTCTTG
>JAQIUQ010006404.1:42500-87500 GCA_030378365.1 Hybognathus amarus
TGGCTTTTTTTTCCCATTGAAGCAGCTCTGGGAGTTTCTCCAGAAGAGGGCGCCATGAGAATGTAGAAACTCAACCAGGAATTTAAAGTGTTTTCAATACATTTGCTGTACTCCTAGTTCATGTTCTCCTTTCTTTAAGGATTTAGCCCTCCTCAAATGTAATGTTTGTTTGACTCCTTGAGAGGTTATTCCACACATAATATCCTCTACATTAAACTACGATTTACGGTTTTTGTGGCTCGCTCCTTACCTCAAGTCAGTTTGTAAAGATGTCTGAAATACAGGTTGTGGTATAAAACTTAATGCTCTACAACATCACCCTGAAATAAGACTAAAATTAGTTGGTTAAATGAGATTAGTAGTTTTCCACTTATTTTAGAGGTCTATTTTTGTAGCTGTGATTGTTGTAAATTTAGGGTGACTACTTTTATTATTATTTTTATTGTGTTTAGCCACTAAAAGTACGTTCAACCACTCTCAAATTGGCGAAATCGAGCTAATATATAAATATAACTGAACTATTCCTCGTGTTAGAATTGGTGATGTTCAAAACTGAAAATATACTGGTAATATGACAATACTGGCAACAAAAATATCAGAGCGCTTGGTTTATACACGTAATACCAACATGATTTTTAAATGCCAGTGTTTTTCTCAACATCACATTATTCGAGGAGATAAAATAAACCCTGACTTCATCAAGGCTGGCTATGAGGTAACAAAAAGTCGATTTAATAGCAATTCAATTATTTTGGGTTAGGCTAAAGGAATTTAAACACTGACTAGCCTTCTGTAGTTGCGTCTTACTGGTTCAATAACAAGACGTGACAGTAAAACATTAGCATTGTTAGTATATAATTATTTCTAACGATAATTATTTAATTTGTAAACATGATCTGAGCTCGATGGACATTTTCTGACCAAAAGGGAGATGAAAGAGTCGCACCACTCCGGCAGCGCGGGAAAATCACATCGTCACGGCTGAGTTTCCCGCGCTGCGGCCGGAGCGGCGCTTTGCTTTGATCACTCTTTTATTACCGCGCGCAAACAAAGCTGACTTTTGCCTCGCGCTCAGTCAGAGGGCATTCCAGAAAAACGCGAACAAAAGGCCGTGAGTGACAGCGCTACTGTCCGCAGCCCCAGGCGCATCATTCGCCTCCAAAAGACTGAAAAGCACTTGTCCATGTATAAGCTCCCGTTTGTAAACCTTAATAGAACCATATAATTGTAAAGCGTGCTCGTGAATGCCTTCACGCCCAAATAGCGCTCATTTCCGTAACACAAATTTTGAATTGTGTGCAATAAAATCGTTGCATCCTACATTAACTTTTAAAAGACTGAGAATTGTGTTCGGCACACACCTGCAAGACTATTTGGAGAAAACATTCGGAAATTGCATTTGGGTGTTTTGTCTATTTTTAAACCCACTACATGTCAGTTTAATGATTTATAAACTATGCATATTTTTTATTCCTTATTTGCAAAATGGTATCCGGTTTTCACGAGGTCGTTAAATGATAATGGACCATTTTCTATTTGTGTGTTTTTTTGTTTTGTTTTGTTTTTCCCTAAAAAGGCTGCGGCCACCAGCACACAAAAGGAAATGAAAATAATTTTAGTCTATTGCCTTCTGGTCAATTTACCTTGTAGCACAGAAAGCTAACGAGTTCCCAGGCAGGGCTCGAGCTGTAATTATTCCGCCGGGTTTTGTGGGATCGGACGCTGCACTGGATAAACACAAAGAAGTCAGAGAGCATCCTTGAACCTTTTCAGTACAGGGCCACTGATATTCAAATAACAGCCAGGGACCATTTGACTGCGAGAGCATTTTAAATTCAGCATTTGCATAAGGCCTCTCCCAATTTCCCCCTTTCAAAAGTGGCAAGAAAAAAGAAAGGAAGAAAAAAACTGTTCCCATAACACCAAATCAAGAGTAGCGTTTTATAAACGCTAAACGATGCTTTATGCCTTCAGCCCTCTCTTCGATGGACATTTTCCGTTTGACATGCAAATTTAAGCAGTTAATTTGAGCAATTCAAATAAATATTCAGAGGCCCTTTGTCACTGAATCCCCTCGGAAAATGTGCGATAAAGAGCTGCTGAACAAATGATGTCTCGGAGAGTAATTAGATATTTGATAAGACACGAATCCCTAATCGCCAATACAAGACACATGGGGCTGCGATGTGCTCCAAGTCATAATTAATACTATTTAACAAGATATTCATTTGGACAAAAATGCCTTTCTGGAGAATTAGCTATTGATTTTTCCCAATGGAACAAAAAAAGCGAGTCTTCATTAGCCTAGCGATATTTATTTCCTCCCCCCAAAAATGTAAATATATATTCGTAATAATTATGCGCACGGTTTCAATTTAGACTACATTTGGATTCAAATAATTTTGCATCAGACAACCCAAGCTTTAGATTTTAAATCCCTTTAATTACAAAATGAAAGCCTTATAAGCGTGACTTTATACAATTAAACATTTATATATTTTGAGCAAGGTAAAGGAAAGGTTAAATGAATTTTAAATAGCTGTGTAACATACATACTTGACATCCACAAAGTGCGTCGAAAGGAAAGAAAAAAATCCCTGAATTTCAGGATCCACCACAAAACAATCATAACATTTACAGGAAAAAAATAACATGTTATTTTTTGTGGATATATGTACACATTTTAGCTCAACCGGCAGCCGTGGTTATTTAGTTCCCTCTTTTTGCCCAACACTGATTCCACAACAAATGTCCACCGTTAAAACACCGAGCCTTGAAGACTTGGAGCGTTCAGAAACAGCCAGTGTTCATTTGCTCTTTCCAATGCAAGTCTCGCTCGTTTTTCGAAGAAATGGAGAGTTCGTCGCATACTCCAGTCCAGACCCGTTTCCTTTTCTCGAGGAAAATGCGTTTAGTATAAGTCGCGCTCAGGACTCGTGGTGCGGAGACTGGTCTTTGACCGTGACCCGCGGGTTTACCCCCTCTAAAATCAGTTCTGGAGACTCAGACCTGGGGGTCTCCAGGTTGCTGGTGTCGGTGTCGCTGTCGCTGCCCTTTTTCCTCCGCCTCCAGCGGTGTGTGTTTTGATGTGTTTGCTCAAGTGGTCGCTCCTCATGAAGCGCTTGTTGCACACCGGGCACGCAAACCGCTTCTCCCCGTGTGAGTGCGCAGGTGCCTCTGGAGCTCGTCGGACCTGGTGAACCGTTTCCCGCAAAAGAGCCAGTTGCACACAAACGGCCTCTCGCCAGTGTGCCACCTCAGGTGCGCTTTGAGGTGAGACGTTTTCCCGTAGACTTTCCCGCAGCCCGGGATGTGACAGCTATGAAGTCCTTTCCTCCGTAGGCTGGCGCCCGCAGGCCCGAGCCGCTCCGCCTCCTGGCAGTTCGGGCAGTCGCATGTGGCCCGTCCGGAGTATCTCCGCGACGACCGGGACGAGGTCCCTATCCCCGAGCTGGCGCCCGAGATCATAGCGTTTGTGGCCGACGCGTCCGTGTACGTGGGTATCACAGTTTTGAACCCTTCCTGGGTCAACAGGTGTTGGCTGGTCGACAGGAGGTGGGACGCGGTGGGGCTGATGCCGGTGGAGCTGAACGCGGAGTGCGTGAGGCTTGAGAAGTCCGGATTGTAGCCGCTTAGTTGGGAGTGGATGGCTTGTGGGGTTCCGGAGTGAAGCGAACTTTGCAAAGTGCCGGCCGGGTTTTGAACCTCGAGCCACGAGCCCGGGTTCGTGTGCACGTCCCACCACGTGGACGCGCCGTTGGCCACCTCGCCCGAGATGGTGGAGTGAAACCCGGACTTGTACCACGACTCATAAGGGTGCGCCATGCCGACCCGCGGATAAAGAGTCTCCGCTGAGGAGTGAACTTTGGAAATGAAGGCGGACTGTCCCGAGTCCTGCGAGGAAACGCTCGCCGTGTTGGAGAACAAGCTGCTGTATTCTGCGGAGAAGGCGGAGGAGGTCGGCGAGGTCGAGGCCAGGCAGAAAGCGCTGTTGCCCGTGCCGGTGCTGCTCGTTAGTCCGGAGCTGCTTCGGCTCGTGGCGACGGTGAATCCGGGCAGGCTGGAGCCCAAGTTGCAGCTCGACGAGGATCTTTTCCAGGGATGAAATCCGCCTTTGGAAAACGCGCTGGAGTCGGGGAGGGTCGTGAGGGGACTGGTGTTGCCAATTTTGTTGCAGGTTGCAGCCAGCATCGCTAAAGGGGTAGTTCCAAACCTCGGCTCTTCCTGTTTGGATGAAAAGTTGATGTTCTTTACTAGACTATAAAACATTGTCGGGGTGTTTTTGAAAAGCAAACAAGTCTAAGCCATTTGCCAGATAGCCTACAACCAAAATACACGAAAATTAGCGGATGCACTTAGAAATATTTCCTACAAGTTTTCAAATAAGTTGACATGTTTTAATAAAAGTCATTAACAAAGAATCTCACGTTTAAATTATTGCAGTATTGTTATTTTTATTTTAAAAAATAAGCACTGTTTTAAAATTCACTGTTAGCCTTTTATTATTATCGCTGAGCAGGTTTTCGAGTTTACAACTGTTTCATTTTCGCCTTAACTGTTTTTTAGATTTATTTAAAGCACTAGTAGCCAACTAGTAAATCTAGACAATTAAAAAAAAAACGTTCAAATGCTTTTTTTTTGAAAGTCATTGAAAAGTTTAAAGGCAAGCAAACATCAATGAAATGTCAATACCAATGGTGAAACTAACAACAAAAATGCGTCGAATTAAAATAAATGTCAATGTTTACTTACCCCAAGTATAGACGTAGCCATATCCAGGGCCTTTCCTAGACAGCTAGTTGAAGAGAACAATGAGTGAGTGTTCCAGTGTGACTGAGGGACAGCGCGCTGAAGCTTTACTCTCTCTACTCGAGTTGTATAGTGAGCGCGTGCTTTGAAGTACAGCTGGCTGCGATACTCAGCCAATCTTCAGCGCGCGACGACTCGCGTCCGACCAATGAGCGACGCCACCATGACAGAAATACTAAAGCTGCACGTCAATCAATGACTGGGATACTGGTCCCACTGTCAAGCAATAAGCCATCAGCTATTTTTCATCATTTTATATATTTATATATAACTATGGCTATCAAGGCGTATATCTGCACAGACTTCAGCGCTCAGCTCATATTGGTATTTAATAGGCATCCTCCGATGGTAAGCGTCTCATCTTGATTTTATGCATGATATCTATTTCGTGTGTTGATGTGCAAACGGATATCCTTAAAATTCACGCGCGTAACCGTTCGGAGCTTCCATGTGTGATTTAGTGATGTGTTTATTTTGTTGCTCGTTTTATTGTGATTGAAGGCATGACGATATTTCCGATTAGCGTTATTATACAGTGATTACGCTGCATCTTTTGAGTGGATGCGAAGTCATAAGTAGGATATTATGCAATGTCAGTGTCTTTTTATTTTATTTTTTATTTAACAATTATTGGTATGCTGCAAACTTAGGCTTTCACTTTCTTATTAGAACAAGTCACTGAAATGCAAGAATACATCTTAGATGAAGAGGACGGAGGGGCACCACTGATCTCACAACAGGTGTGTTAGATTTTTATTGAGTGTGTGTGTGTGTGTGAGAGAGAGAGAGGGGGGGGTGGATCTGGGGGCGCAGGTTAGAGTTTGGGGTGTTAATGCGCGTGTGCGCGCGCTCACCTTCGCGCTTCCACATGACTCAAAAATCGTTAAAAAAGTGGACTCAGTAATTATTTATTTTTATATTTATTTAACAGAAATGCTCATGATAATCGCTGACATCCAGCCTATAACTTTTAATATAACATAGACTATAATATATTTTGGATACAAAAAAAACACCCAGCTAATCAAAAATAAATAATTCTAATATTTGTATTTTACCCCCCCCCCCCCCCCCCTCAAAATTCTTCTTTTTTAATATATAAAGATCAATGCATTATAGCAGTGTGTTGCGCTGCTTGTTAAAACATTTAAGGGTAATGACATAATGTAACAATGGCCTGCTTTGGAGTGAATCGCCTCCTTTTAAAAGTTAAAGCAATTTTCTTGAGAATGGCCCCGCCGAAACGCTGTGCATTACAGTATTCAAAATGACCAAATAATGCTCCATTATAGCGGCTGAACGCTGCCAGTCAGGCTGGATGCAATTTACTCCAAAGCGCTTCGCTTTAAATTCCCTCCTATGGAGAGAGCTAGGGAATATAAAACAATTTATTCAAATCCAAGTGGTGGAGTCTCGAAAATCGCTTGATTTCCGCAATCACTGCAAATTGACGGAGGAACAATTAACACTATTAAACGTCTGTTCAGCATAAACAAATTGGCCTGAGGCGCAGAGAGGGGTTTAGGTTACAGATTTAGATGTGCATCTATGTCGTGAAAATGAAATAAAATTGCTGCGTCGAAGCTTTACACTGATGTACATTTCTTTACAGTTCGGGCGAAATGTGCGACGCGGATGAAAACAGATAATTACTAGTCGCAATTAATATACATTCACTTTAAGCAGTTTCTATTAATTGAGGATTGATTACCCCATGACAGCTGTTAAATAGGCGTATAAAGACGCATTTTATAATGAAGAGAGGGAACGGAAATAAACATCAATATTTAAAATTAAAATAGCTTCAAAAAAAGAAAAAACTAATTATGAGATGTAGACTAAGTTAAACCACTTTAACCTTATGCATGATATCATAAGGCTATATTTTTAATTCTGATCACCAAAACCGGACCTATTTGAATTAAAAAACACAGTCCGGCTTGTGCCTGCATGGCGAGCACTTTTCTGTGGTAATTAGGAGCCTATTACAAGTCATTAGATTGATCAATGTACCTTAAACAATGTGAGTGATTTATTTGGTAAGAACAAAACGCCGTGCATCTATTGTCTTGAGCCTGAGTGACGATATGCATCCATCAAAGCGTTAAACAACACAAGATAAATGATTAATCCGGACCTATTCATTAGAAGGGCCTGGCCCGCTCCAAAACCACTGTATTGGTACACACACACACACACAGAGAGAGAGAGAGGGCTTTTCACAGGAGAGAATTTTTGTCGGTTGCCGCTGGGATTAATTTGTCCCCACCCTTAAGAGGAAAAGCGCATTTGTGGATAATTAACTAATCTGGCTCATTTTAAACCCCTCTCTACTACAGGTCCTTCACTTGATCACCCCAAACAGGCTGGTTCCCCCTCGAACAATTCAAAGAGAGTCAAAACAAATATTAACTCACATCTCAGTTGCTTTTTGCAAATAGTGTCACCGCTCGAGGCTCGGTTTCGTGATTTAACCGGCTATCCGTAGAACACCATGTCCTGCGTTTCACTTCATGATTTTGACAGCCAAACACACGCTTGTTGTGTCCGTTGACAGGCTCAAGCATGTTCAATGACGCGCGCAACAGCAGCTACTGTGTTATTTTTTAATAAACCACGGCGTTTTTGTGATTGGTGGCGCAAAACAAAGCGCAGTGAGGAGATAATTATTTGTGCTTTTCATAAAGCACAACAGTTTCTCCTCAATTATTATTTTTTTTGTTTAGAAACACGTATAGTAGATTGAATAAGGGAATGATATTGCAAATGTTTTCTTATAATTCTTTACAATAATTTGGCTAATTTATAGGCTATAACAACACATAAATACCTTATTGCTATTGGATATGTGTAAAACAGACTGTTTTTAGGCTGACGTGGAAGCGCAGGTCGCCGCGTAATGTGGGAACATTCAGTCACAAGAAAACCTGCAATTCGCCTGAAAGTCAAATTTCACGACATGACAGCTATGAATATAGTTGCTGAAACTGCGCAATTAAACCAATAAAAAAGTCGCGAATTAAACACTTGTCAAATCGTTCATAACAGCAGAGCTTCAGTTGAAGTCCAGTGTCAGGTGCATTTTAGAGAGACTCTCTCTCTCTCTACTCTCTCTCTCTCTCTCTCTCTCTCTCTCTCTCTCTCTCTCTCTCTCTCTCTCTCTCTCTCTCTCTCTCTCTCTCTCTCTCTCTCTCTCTCTCTCTCTCTCTCTCTCTCTCTCTCTCTCTCTCTCTCTCTCTCTCTCTCTCTCTCTCTCTCTCTCTCTCTCTCTCTCTCTCTCTCTCTCTCTCTCTCTCTCTCTCTCACTCTCTCTCCCTCTCCCTGCATCATCCAGTGTTATTTCATCTTGGAAACAGTGGGATTAGATCATTAGGGTTACAGGCTTTTGTGACCGTTTCAGTATCCAAACATGCCGATCTTCTCCGTGCACATTTCATTATTCCTCGTGTTTTTGCTCGTATAGACCCGGCCTGTGGTGGACCAGGTCATGGAGAGTGATGTCGTGTTTGTGCTTAAGTGGCCGGTGAATGTTATCTGCTATTCTCCGCGTGCCCGATGCTCGTGTCACAATAGAGCAACAGTGACACTGCGCACATTAATGCATGACTTCTAAATTTGCATGTGGATGTCATGTCTCTCTCTCTCTCTCTCTCTCTCTCTCTCTCTCTCTCTCTCTCTCTCTCTCTCTCTCTCTCTCTCTCTCTCTCTCTCTCTCTCTCTCTTTATCTTGGCGTTTGTAACGTTACCTATTGTTCCGTCTTGCAATATTTAAAACTATCATGCAATTTTCTCAACGTGATTTAAAAATTCGATCGCATTCTCATTATTTCACACTATAGTTTTTATATGTAGCTAGGCCTATTGTTTGATTCCTAAAAAAAAGTATAGGCCTAATTAAATTTATTTTTGGTATATTGCAGGAAAGGAAAACACACGATGTTATTCTTTAAGCCTTTACAAGCATGTTTAGTTCGTGTTCCCCGAGACGCAAATGTGTGTGTCATTGCAGTTGCGATCGCGAGACTCTTTCCCTGTCATGTCTGTGGCGCGCGCAGGATCCAGCTCAGATAAACACTCGCGCCAACAGGTGCTTAGTGAAAAATCCCTCGATTCACGTCGATACACGGCTCAAACTCTACACGACGAGGCTCTCGTGTGTAATTTGTGGCTCAGAGGGATGGTGTGTGTGTGTGTGAGAGAGAAGAAGCTCTGGTCCACCACTGCTCATCTCTGCTGTGACCGTGTGACTGACGGCCAATTGCGTTTAGACTCGTCGGAGATCAAATGATGCGCGCGACTAATCACACCAATAGAAAGAAAGAAGCTGATTATATTAAATAGGTTTTAATGTAGCTGTTTACAAAAACAAAAACTACAAGGCTCTGATGGTGATAGGCTACTATAAAGCCAGTACAATTAAAATACCATGCATGAAGAATGGCAGTGAAACAATGTCATTTTAAATACTGTGTGTGTCCTGGTAAACTGTACAGTAAGATATTTTTTGGTCAGCTTATAAATCAGACTAAGTGATGTTTTGTGATGATGTCCAAAAGCAGAAAGTTTTGTAGGTTTAGGTGTAAGAAAGAGAACATTCAGATTATGGAAAGTCCCCATAAAACATGAAAACAATGCATGTGTGTGTGTATACACTGACAGACTGAATGTTGCAATGACAACATGGCTATCAGAAATAATTTCATCTTGAGCAAGCCCAAGCAGATTGGATGGCCCTTGCAGTGTTTTATTCATCTGTTTACAGAGAGGTTCCTTCTGTACTTTAGAGGTCACTCTTGAAGTGCCCTTGAACTATATTCTGCCGCCAGATTGGGTGCGTTGTTCTGGGCAGTGAAAGACCTCGTCTCGATCTCTATGTGTCATCAATCTAGAGCAATTTCAGCCCTATTGGTTCTTGAGTCGTTGTCATTCCCAGCAGCAGGTGAGGTGAGGCACTGGTCCCAGAGCGAAGGACTCTTCATCCCACTCAACATGGGGCCGCAGAACCTATTTACCCCCGAATCCCAAATCCAACAGATCTATTATGGGATTAAAGGCCTTGTTATCAGGCTTTGTGTTGGAATAATAGCAGAGTATCTTTTAAATTCAGATCATCCAATATATGTGATTTTTCCTTTGGAAATGAGACTATGTGAGCGTGTTCTTTCAGTGTTTAGACAGGTCTAATCGAGTCATGACCGTCATGTCAGTGTGTGTGTGTGTGTCTTTATTTTCAGGAAGTCAGCTCGACACAACCGCATGCGGCATCTCAAGGCTTCCTCTTCCGCATCACTGAGCCAGATAAAAACACTGAATTCAGGCACCGCCGACGCTGCGTTTGCCCTCGCAACACACACACACACCTGCCAGGTATGGGGTTCGTCTGTCTCACACTGTGTCTGTCTGTCTCTGCTGAAAGCTTTCTTTCTGCACCAGATATAGACAATTAATGTGCAAGAATATATATATATATATTAGGGCTGTGCAAACGTTAATTGCGATTAATTGCATTCAAAATAAAAGTCTGTTCTTACATAATACATTTGTGTGTGCTGTATATAATTATTTTGTATATATAAATACCTATGCATGCATATATATATTTAAGAATTATTTGCACTTAAATTCTGTATATACATATAAATACATAATCTATATTATATAAATATAAATATTTTATATATGAATGACACATTTTTTAAATATATAAATGCATGTGTGTCTATTTATATATACAAAATAATTATATACAGCACACACAAATATATTATGTAAACACAGACTTTTATTTTGGATGCGATTAATTGCGATTAATTTTGCACAGCCCTAATATATATATATATATATATATATATATATATATATATATATATATATATATATATATATATATATATATATATATATATATACATATATATATATATATATATACATATATTAATGCTGTAAAATCGATTAATTGCGATTGATTCGCATCTAACAAAAAAAATATGATGTGTGTGTGTGTTCGCACCTATTTTATGTATATATTTATGCACACGCACACGTATTTTACACACACATATATTACAGAAACACAAACTTGTTAGATTAATTGTGAAAAGAATAGGATTAATCTAACAGTTATTTTGTTATATTGATAACCTAATTTTATGTGCCAGCATTGGGTTTCTTTCAGATATACTGTAATTGTTATGTTATGTCATGTTATATATATATATATGTATATGTGTGTATTTATATATGTATGTGTATATATATATATATATATATATATATATATATATATATATATATGTGTGTATATATATATATATATATATATGTGTATATATATATATATATATATGTGTATATATATATATATATATATATATATATATATATATATATATATATATATATATATATATATATATATTAATGACAATAACTACAGGCCTGTTCCCACTAATGTTGTCCAAATAATTTTAATTTGAACAGTAAATCTGTTAAGTTTTTTAAATATATGTATTTTGCTTGATATACATGCTTTTAAGTGCTATATTTATTTAAAAAATAATGCTGCATGGTTTGATATTTGTATTTAATGCAATGGCATTTAAATGCATTTAAATGCATTTATTTATTTATTTTCTGGACACTGCAGTGGTTGATATTGTGATCCAGATTCTCGCCTTAGTTTTCTCTGATGTTTTTGCTGTCGGGGTGTGTAGGATGCATATAATGTATGGGTTTTTTTTCTGTCAAGGAGGTGTGTGTGGTATGTAAAGGCTTCCTGTCACGCACTGAGTTTTATGTCGGGCATTGAGTCATGAGCGCTAGCGTCTGTCTGGCCAGGTCGGGATGGGACCGCACCTGTTTCTTTCTCACACACGTTTACCTCAGCAGCCGTGAGCAATGCAATGACTCCCTAAAGTTTTACAGCCACGTCGTCATGCTAATTACTCAATCGCAGCAGTGTGCAGAAATACATCCACTGAAACAGCACACGCATGCTGGCTTAACATGTTGCTTAACACGAGATCACAAGATTCAGAGCGTGTAGTTTTAGTCAGAAAGATGTTTGCACCATGACAGAGACAGATTAAACACATCTTTCTTCTGCTAGTCATACATTTGAGTCAAGCTATTTCTTCAGTTGCCTACAGGTAAAAGTAAAGGAATTATCAAATGACATAACATTATAAATTGTCAATTTTGATCAACTTAATGTATCCTTGCTGAATAAAAATATATATTTTTTAAATTCTTTACCCCAAACCTTTTGATAGGTGTGTTTAGTTAGCTATACTTCTCTTAAAAACGTATAGTTAAAATGAAAAAATAAGTGAAGTAGGTTATGTTAGTTGAGCAGATTTTATACTGAAATCGCCACCTTGTACAATAGTTGCGTTTTTTCATGAGATCAAGGTTACAATTTTCTGTAAACATCTAGTTTTGTCAGCTTTTAGAAAAAAATGGTCAATAGCACACACACATCTCAGAGACGTCTATGTGATGTCCGTGTCTCTTCTTTTAGAGCGTTTGCTCATCTGCGATATGTCTCCTAGACATCTTCTATATGTCTATATAACATCTGACAGGAAACGTCTTAAAGACATTTCCTCTCATAGCACACGTACATCACAGAGACGTCTTTGATGTGATATTTACATCTGGAAGACGTATTTTTAAGAGTGTTTGCTCATCTGCGATACATCTATAGGACGTTTCCTGTCAAATAGACGTTTAGAAGATGTCTTTAAGATGTAATGATTTCAGTATGCATGTTAAACTGGCATCTTCTAAACGTCTATTTGACATCTGACAGGAAACGTCCTATAAGACGTATTGCAGATACAGCAAACACTCTAAAAAATACGTCTTCCAGATGTTAACATCACATCAAATAGACTTGTGCTATCTGTGGAAATTTCTTATCAGATGTCAAATAGACGTTTAGAAGATGTCAGTTTAACATGCATTCTAAATCATTACATCTTAAAGACATCTTCTAAACGTCTATTTGACATCTGGAAGGAAACGTCCTATAGACGTATTGCAGATGAGCAAACACTCTTTAAAAATACGTCTTCCAGATGTAAATATTACATCAAATAGACTTGTGCTATCTGGGATATTTTTAAGAGTGTTTGCTCATCTGCAATACGTCTATAGGACGTTTCCTTCCAGATGTCAAATAGACGTTTAGAAGATGTCTTCAAGATGTTATGATTTAGAATGTATGCTAAACTGACATCTTAAAGATGTCTATCAGATGTCTAGTCCCCAGATAGCACAAGTCTATTTGATGTGATGTTTACATCTGGAAGACGTATTTTTAAGAGTGTTTGCTCAGTCTGCAATACGTCTATAGGATGTTTCTGTACAGATGTCAAATAGACGTTTAGAAGATGTCAGTTTAACATGCATTCTAAACCATTACATCTTAAAGACATCTTCTAAATGTCTATTTGACATTTGACAGGAAACATCCTATAAGACGTCTGCAGATGAGCAAACACTCTTAAAATACGTCTTCCAGATGTAAACATCACATCAAATAGACTTGTGCTATCTGGGATGTTATATAGACATTTAGATGCATGTAAAACTGTTTTTATTTTTTATTTTATTTAACTAAATTCTTAAAGATATTAATCAGATGTTTGTACACAACAGATGTACGTGGTTAAAGAATCAGACTAAAAGCCACCAAAACTTCATTATTGAATTTTAATAGGATCCCGAATGCTAGTCAGAGAGCTGGTCATAAATAGAGCATTCCCAAACTAAAACCATCTCTCCAAAAAGATCAATATCTTTGAAAGGCAAACCATCAATGTTTAAATGCTGAACATGAAAACCGTGTTGTTTAACTGCCAATAATGAAATCCAAGAGGCGAATTCAGCCCGGCTTGGCTTTGATATGCTCTTAACTGCATTTCTTTATCTTCATTAAGAGGCCTGACATTCACAACAGCTTAAAGACAAACTGTTTGTCTCTGCCTTATTATAGCGACTAACTACGAACTGTCATCTGGCGTCGTCGGAGCGGTCCACACTCAATGCTTATCACATGTCATCTCTGCGTGGCAGCACAGAAATTACGCTCCTCTCATGTTTCTTTTGTGCTCTCGACATCGTCTTTGTCTTACACAATTAAGGTGTTACACGGTAGAATAATTCTAAATTGCCGGCTCTAAAATGGAGACGGGGGCTCTTTTTAAAAATAGCAGAATTTGTTTACTGATTGTATGCAGTTATTGACTTTCCCATTACTGGAGAAGAGCTCAGATTAGTGGATGTGGCGTTTGCCATGAGAGAGAGAGGCGGATGGGGACAGGGTTACAATACCGAGCATTTATCCTTATTGTTTAGTGGATCTCTACGCTCGACATTACCTCTGGACAAAGGTGTCACTGCCTTTTTTCCCTGATAGATGCTCGACATCTCTTGTGAGATGAGACAGCCTTGTCTTTGGAAACTCTCTGGCTCATGTCGCGTATGAGGTTTTCATATTTGCGTGTTCGCCTCAGACTGCAGGTGAAAACTATTATTCCGTGTGTAATGTTTTCCTCGCATATATCCAACAGAGAGGAATGCAGTCGTGAGTTTGTGTGTGTTGTTTCTTGAGGTTAACCGACTCTTCTTTTGACATTGTGGTCCTCAACAAGAAAACACTGGAATCCCACTGTCTGAAAGGAAACTGGTCTTGATTTGAATGCATGTAAATGTGTAATAGCAGTATCATCGGGAGTGGGAGGTTTGCAGGAAAGGCTTCTCTCTCTGTTGAGTTTGTCATGTGATCCTGAAGGTGTCTTTACACTGCCGGGTTAAGGCAGGTCTGAGGTGACTCCAAATTCTCTGTAAAATCCCCAAATTAGTCTCGAGGAAGTTACTTTAAACTGTAGCATGTCAAAAGGTTGTTAGCTACATCATAAGCTCTGCTGAAAAAAGTATCTACCTTGTTAACAGGGAACGTTCTCTCAAAGTTATGAGCAAATCTTCTTCCAGTAATATTAAACTAGTGCAAAGTGCCTGTGTGAAATCAGTTTTTGTGTGTGCTTTTAGTGATTGTTGGTTTGGTGTGTTTGAGTGCTCATTGTTACAATTACACAGCAATGACCTACAATAAATGTGGAAAATTGAACTACACGATTCAGGAAGCAGGTACACAGTGAACTCAGAGGAAACGCTACACGCTACTACAAATGATGGCCGTGAATCAAATGTAATATTCTGAAGTAAAGCGTGATGTTTAGCTGACGAGTGTTTGTCAGAATGTTTATTTTTAAACCACAACCTTCTAAATGCTTATTTTAACGATATATTTTACAAAATCTTTTACATTTCTAATCCAAACAACGTGCAAACTTGGCACTTCACTTTCTCGTGCCTGTAGTAAGTACACTCATCAAGTTTGAAATCCATCGGACTAACGGTTCAGAGAGATATGCGAATAACAGACAGACACGTGAGCACAGACACGTACACAGACACATACACAGCACACACAGACACACACGTAGACAGACACGAGCACACGTAGACAGACACGTAGACAGACACGTAGACAGACACGACAGACAGACAGACACAGACACACACACACACAACACATAGACAGACACGTAGACAGACACCGATCAGACACACACGATAGACAGACAACACGTAGACACACACGCAGACACACACACGTGAGACACACACGTAGACACACACGTAGACACACACGTAGACACACACGATAGATCGTACACACGCAGACACACACGCAGACACGATAGACACACACGCAGACACACACGTAGACACACACGTAGACACACACGGTACAGACGACACACGATCACGACACACAGCAGACACACACGCACATGGCGACACACACGAGTCAACACACACGATAGACACACACCGTAGACACACACGATAGACACACACGATAGAGCACACACGTGGCAACACACAGCGCATAGACACACACGCGACCAACAGGCACGCAGACACACAACGCAGACACACATAGACACAACGCAGCAACAGCGACACAACGGACAGACACGCGCACAGACAGACACACAGCACGACAGACACACACAGACCAACAGACACACACAGACACACACACGACAGACACACACAGACATGACACGACAGACACGAACACACACACAGACAGCACAGACAGCACAGACAGAGCAGACAGACACAGACAGCACACAGACAGACACACAGACAGACACACGACAGACAGACACAGACAGCACAGACAGACACGACAGACACAGACAGACAGACACAGACAGACAGACACAGACAGACAGACAGACACAGACAGACACAGACAGACAGACACAGACAGACAGACACAGACAGACACACACACACGACAGACACAGACAGACAGACAGACACAGACAGACAGACACACAGACACAGACAGACAGACAGACAGACACAGACAGACAGACACAGACACAGACAGACACAGACACAGACAGACACAGACACACACAGACAGACACAGACAGACACAGACAGACACAGACAGACAGACACAGACAGACACAGACAGACACAGACAGACACACACACACAGACACAGACACACACACACACAGACAGACACACACACACAGACACAGACACACACACACAGAGACAGACACACACACACACAGACAGACACACACACACAGAGACAGACACACACACACAGAGACAGACACACACACACAGACACAGACACACACACACACAGAGACAGACACACACACACAGAGACAGACACACACACACACAGACAGACACACACACACACAGACAGACACACACACACAGACGACAGACACACACAGACACAGAGACAGACACACACACACAGAGACAGACACACACACACAGACAGACAGACACACACAGACAGAGACAGACACACACACACAGAGACAGACACACACACACACAGAGACAGACACACACACACAGAGACAGACACAGACACACACAGAGACAGACACACACACACAGAGACAGACACACACACACAGAGACAGACACACACACACACAGACAGACACACACAGACAGACACAGACAGACAGACACACACAGACAGACACACACACACAGCAGACAGACACACACACACAGACAGACAGACACACACAGACAGACACACACAGACAGACACAGACACACACACACAAGACAGACACACACACACAGAGACAGACACAGCACACACAGAGACAGACACACACACACAGACAGACAGACACAGACAGACAGACACAGACACACAGACACAGACAGACACACACAGACAGACAGACACACGACAGACAGAGACAGACAGACAGACAGACACAGACAGACAGACACAGACAGACAACACAGACAGACAGACAGACAGACAGACACAGACAGACAGACACAGACAGACAGACACAGACAGACAGACACAGACAGACAGCACACAGACAGACACACACAGACACACACAGACAGACACACACAGACAGCACAGACAGACACACACAGACAGACACACACAGACAGACACAGCAGACAGACACACAGACAGACACACACAGACAGACAGACACAGACAGACAGACAGACAGACAGACAGACACAGACAGACAGACACAGACAGACAGACACAGACAGACACAGACAGACAGACACAGACAGACAGACACAGACAGACAGACACAACAGACAGACACAGCACAGACACGACAGACACACAGACACACAGACACGACAGACAGACACACGACAGACAGACACGACAGACAGACAGACACAGACAGACACACAGACACGACAGACAGACACAGGCAGACACACAGACAGGCAGCACAGACAAGCACAGACAGACACAGACAGACACACAGACACACAGACAGACAGACAGACAGACAGACAGACAGACAGACAGACAGACAGACAGACAGACAGACAGACAGACAGCACAGACACACACAGACAGACACAGACAGCACAGACACACACAGACAGACACACGACAGACAGACACACGACAGACACACACAGACAGACACACACACACACACACACACAGACAGACAGACAGACAGACAGACACAGACAGACACACACACACACAGACACAGACAGACAGACACACAGACACAGACAGACACACAGACAGACAGACACAGACAGACACACACACACACACACACACACACACAGACAGACAGCACAGACAGCACAGACAGACACACACACACACACACAGACAGACAGCACAGACACACACAGACAGACAGACACAGACAGACAGACACACACACACACACACAGACACACACACACACACACACACACACACACACACACACACACACACAGACAGACACACGACAGACAGACACAGACACACAGACGACAGACACAGCACAGACACAGACAGACACGACAGACACAGACACAGACAGACAGACACAGACAGACAGACACAGCAGACAGAACAGACAGACAGACACAGACAGACAGACAGACAGACACAGCACAGACACAGACAGACACAGACAGACACAGACAGACACAGACAGACAGACACATAGACACACACATAGACAGACATACTGACACACACACACACAGACAGATAGATAGACTTAATTGTGCAGAATTATAAAATGGACCCAGTCCTTTAACGTTCGCATCAAAACGTTTTTTTCTTATATATGAGGAAAAAAAACTATAGATAAAGTTTTCATAACCGAGCGGGAGCATTAGAAAAACGTTCGTGGAGACATGTTTTTATTAGCTGAGAAAGTACATCAGAGCATCTTTTAAAATATAAATCTATCGTAGAAATATATTATCCTGAAGACATGCAGTGCACGTGTTATTTTCCTGAACAAACTGATTCACTAAAATGAATCAACTTCCTAATGAGTGTTTGATTAGAACCTTGTGAAGCTGCACATGCTAAACAATATCACCAAAAATAGAGATGTGGTGTCTTGTCATGCTACATCGCTAATCACAAGCTTGTTACTGAAGAAGCTGTGAAATCTTTCAGGGTCCGAACCAGCCTTACAGAGCCCAGCTCTTTTGAGTTTACGATACACTTGTGAAATTGACTTGACATGAGTGAATTGAAACATCATGAGCCACAGTGTAATGGCAGCTAGTAGCCCTGCATTGAATACATTGGAGTGGATATATTGATGCATGATGGGTAGAATTCAGTCACATTCATCTAGCAATATTTCCTGTGATTGTGATTCCTCTGATGAGATATTTATGGCATCTCTTTGGCGTTAAAACAGATTATTTGCTTTTTTTGTAGTGTACAAGAGCTTGCTGATGCAGTGTTTTCAGGTCAAATCACAAAAGCATGTTTTCATCACTGACTGTACTTCACCACATTTCCTGCAGATCACTGTTATAAGGCTCATATTTGAACTCTTTCTCCGCCATCGATGTACATTACCTGCTCTCCGTGTTTTCACTGTTTTATTCGGTAGGGGGCGCTAATACACATCTTCTGAAAGAGAATCTCCTGATCAAAACACATGTAAAGAAGAAGCAGAAACAAGCAATAGCACATGTAATCATACTGTAGATATCCACAATTAAGGCTAAGGGGATGGAGTTTCTGTTGTCATCACCGGCGGCCATCTTGTCACAGGCAAGCTGATGTAATCAGCAGCTGAGTGATCAGCACGAACACAAATACTCTTATCTCGTTGAAATCATGACGGATTTACAAACGGTTTGGTTTCTTACAAACGTTATTAACGTGGCTATAATTCTGGATGATTATTTACTTATACACTTATTATTCATAAGTATGCAGTGTCATAACTGCATCTCTGACATTTATAACAAACCAAACCGTTTGAAAATTGGTAGAAAATTGAGCAAGTTATGGTTATTTAAAAAGCACATGCACCATTAAAACAGTGAGCGAGCTGCCTGTGGCAAGATGGCCGCAGGTGCAGACGTCGACCTCCATTGGCCAGCAGCGCGGACGAGATATCTAGCCTTTACTGTGGATATCTATGCATGTAATCAGAAGCATATCTAAAATAACATATTCATTTCTATGTAAAATAACACATTAATTTCTCATTTCATAAATCAAAACTGCCTAATGTCACTGAATGAAATGTCGACCCAGGACGAGCTACAGAAGCTTAGACTCGATTTACTCCTTCTGTGTTTTGATCATCGTTCTGATATCCAATCCAGACGAGATTTTCTCAGCTTTTTGCTCTAAATGTTTATTTAAAAAAATATATATAAAACTTACCCACATTCAAGTTTTGATAAAAATAGAATACTACTATGAAACTAGAATAAAACAGGGTATTTAGTTTTAGTCAAGTGTCTGTTGAGAGTTCTTTCTTTTAAAACTTAGCTTGTTCTCAGATTTAGATTGTTGTTCAGATTCAGATTGTTGTTGCATGTTCCAGATTGTTCACAAAATATTGTGAGGACCATGAAACTTTTGTGAACATGATCAAAAACGTTTTTTCAAAACCTGCCGGGAAATAGTTAATTAGGCTACAGTTTGGTTGATCAATTTGTTTAATAAGTTTTTCCACAGATTTATTTTCCACAAATCACAGTTGGATCTTTCAGAGACAGAGACTTGGTCATCTAAACAGCCACCTAGCAACTGTCCTGAACACCCTAGCAACCACATATCAATGTCCCCGCCCACTATGCCCTTATATGGTGTCGATGTCAAGCACATGGCCTCCAAACAATGTGAGGCATCTATACTTATAGTCTATTTGTTTCGTCTTGCGTTGAATATTTAAAGAATAAATGCTCCCGGAGTTCATTGTAATATTGCTGTATTTTACGGCTCCCTCTATGTTAACCATATCCAGCATTTTTTTAAATCTCTGTCATAAACAAAGCTCATGAATAGAACTGGAAAACCAGCCCATAAAACGGACACTTTTCTTTTATATGAATTTATGGCTCACTGTTTTCACTCGCCATTGTTTTCCTTGAACAGATTCCACTGAGTATAAATGGTTCCTTCTACCACTTAACCATTAACAATTTCTGTCTTTGTTTTGTAATTATAGAAATGTTTTATCCAGTGTCAGCAGGGACATGTTTCAACATCCAGGGCTCTTCTTTTTATCTCCTGATTATATGGTAGTGGAAACACGCTTTTTCTTTGCATCGAGATGAACGTTTGCCAAATGTGTTCTACATGAAACTGTGCTGTTAAACACAAACATTTGCCAGGATGTGTGATATAGAAGGTCGTTCACACATTAACACCTTTCAGCAAACCAGAAAATCATCTCTATTGATTTGGAGCTCTGTGTAGAAAACTAGTCATCATGATTGGGTTTAGTTGAGTGTGTATTGATGGTTACCATTGTCTTGCAACATTCAACACTGAGTTTATACTGACATTCAAACACTTTTCAATGTAGAAATCTTATACAATAACCACCCAAATCCATTTTAATGAGTTGCTAAACCCTAACTTATAGTTTTTAGAGTTACTAGAGTTGCTTATAGTTTAACCCTAACTGTACATTCACACCGCCGCAGACTTTAGCGTCAAAGAAGCTCTGGCCGCCCTGTCAAGGACGCTTGTCAAAAAGTACGGGGAAGCTGGTTGACGCTTTGTACGCTCTGATGTTGCAGGGAGAATAGATCATGTCACAACATGAAATGTAACAAACAGAAAAAAACAAGCAATACATTGAAGAAACCTTTTATAATGATAGCATTTTTATAACCACTTTGGTCGGGGGGAAAATTAGTTAGCTATTATTATTATTTTTTGTGGTCAAATCGATGTCGACGTGAGCAAATTATTTGCATAACCGCTTTAAAACGAGCATTCTTAAATATTTCAAATAAAAGTTGCGCTCATGCGGTCCCTATAAGCAAACAACGTCACGTCATAAATGATACGAAACCTGTAGAAAACACAGCAACGGCGATGATTAGCTTCTCTTCCATTTACTCGGAACTAATGTTTTGGTAGGAACGAAAGTTTACATTGAATGTTTCTCCGTAATCAGCCAGCGCAAAGGACTTCTATATTCCGATTGGTTGCTGCCGTCTTGCCGCTGAACTGCGTCACAGCTCACTAAAGTTCAGCTTCCTTCAACTTTCTGATTGATGCTCAAAACTCCAAAAACACAGACGCCGATAGATTTTACGCACCTTGCAGCTTAGAGAAGCAAGCTTCCATTCAAAAAAATTGACGTTACAGCTTGTCCACCAGTTTTATCATGCATATATTCAGCCATTTTTGTCTGAAAAATTTTACCTCTTTTTAACTTTTTTTTCTTTTTAAATGTTCTTACTTTATCAGAATTTGGTAAAGAACTTGGTAAAGGTTTTGGCACTTGCTATGAACACACACACAAAATCACGGACATGATTAAATAGTTAAAAAAAAAAATAGTTACACCTGCATTGTTCACGGTCCAAAATGAATTTCCTCTAGTGGAAACGTTTTGCACTGCGCCCAAACAAAAGACTGATACTCATGAAATGGTGTATGTATGACACACCAATTCGATATTTCCATTTTTGGCATGCCATCAACATGCATAATCGCTTTTCAGTGTGTTTATGAACGCCGTTGACTTAACGTTACATTACTGTATATATAAATCGATGACCTACCCCAACTCCGTCCCTATACCTACCCATCACTGGGGTTACCCAGCAAACAAATTTAGGTGGGTTTTGCTGGGTGATACCATTTATGAGTCTTCCCCTACCATCATAGGAAAAAAATACATCGCTCCCCAGATGTAGATTTTTGCTTCGTTTTGCTCGGACATTTAATGGCGTGTACACGCGGAATCACTCGAACAATCAAAATGCTGTAGATAGACATCGCCACTTTCAAGTCAAGTTTACGCAAAAGTCATGATTTCATGTTGTGAAAGCTGATTTTTTGAGAGCTCAAATTTGAAAAACAGCTTGTTTAGTTTTATGACTTTGAGTTTCTCACAGTTTTAGAGTCAAATGTGTTTTTGAAAATACAGTACTGTGCAGAAGTCTTAGGCAGAATCCTTGTGCATTCAAAAATTTCACTGGATTATTACAATTAATGTCACAATTAATGTCTGGAAATGTAAACTGATATTTCTTACTGAGACACTACAACAAAATATATAAACTAGAATGTACATTTCCAGAAGAAAATGTGAAGTGGTGCTTGCAGTGGCAAAACTCGCCAGCACGGTTGCTAGGGTGTTCTGGGTGGTTGCTAGGGTGTTCTGGGTGGTTGCTAGGCGGTTGTTGGGGTATTCTGGGTGGTTGCTATGGTGTTGCTATGCGGTTGCTAGGGTATTATGGTTGGATGCTAAGGTGTTCTGGGTGGTTGCTAGGGTGTTGCTAGGTGGTTGCTAGGGTGTTCTGGGTGGTTGCTAGGGTGTTGCTAGGCTGTTGCTAGGGTGTTCTGGGTGGTTGCTAGGGTGCTGCTATGCGGTTGCTAGGATGTTCTGGGTGGTTGCAAGGGTGTTGCTAGGTGGTTGCTAGGGTGTTCTGGGTGGTTGCTAGGGGGTTCTGTGTGGTTGCTAGGCGGTTGCTAGGGTGTTGCTAGGCGGTTGTAGGGTGCTCTAGGTGGTTGCTAGGGTACTCTGGGTGGTTGCTATGGTGTTGCTAGGTGGTTGCTAGGGTACTCTGGGTGGTTGCTAGGGTATTCTGGGTGGTTGCTAGGGAGTGGCTTGGCAGCTGCCAATCATGAAGCTCCAAAGTCAATGTGAATGTATAAACCAACCCCCAGCTCTATACGATGTTTTGATGCAGAGATATAGGTCTTGCAAAATGGTTGCTAGGGTACTCTGTTTGGTTGCTAGGGAGTGGCTTGGCAGCTACCAATCATGAAACTCCAAAGGCTGCTTGTCAGTATGAATGATATAAACCAACTCCCATGCCTCTATGACATTCAGAATGGAAGATATCCCTCTTTGGATTTTGGTTGCTAAGGTGCACGACAATGGTTGCTAGGGAGTGGCCAATAAGTGTTGAGGTGATTCAGGATTGGCTGTTTGCTGGCCCAATTCAAACGAGCCCACCCTCATGTTTCTATGACACTTATATCCTGAGATATCCCTTTGATCTAATTCAATGGAAGTCTATGGGAGTTGTTGCTAAGGTGCTCTAAATGGTTGCTAGGGCGTGGCTTAATAGCTTCACAATGATCCTGAGAGACTGATTGGTCGTCTGAGTAAAATGAGCCCACCCCCTTGTCTCTATGACACTGTGATCCAGAGCACAGTGTTAAATACAAAATCCCTATGCAATTTACCATAGTAGGAAAAACACATGCATTTGATGGGACGTCCTTCACCATAGTAAGTCAATGGGGAAACTTTGGGCAGCTCCTGCCCCCAGGGGTGCAACTTTTACCCCATTGTGAGGTATGTTCTTACAGAGCCTGTCAGCCTCTTCAAATGTGGCAAATCACACGTTTGTCCGAAACCCTTGTTCGGAGCTATGAGTCGTCAAAGTTTGTCTCAATGTTAAGTCTATGGGATTTTTTGGAAATTTGTTCGCCCCTGGGGCGAACACCGTACCCCGATCTCTTATAAAACTCAAAGGACACTTCTCCTCAATAGGCCGCACGATTTGACGCCTCATTCATGGGTCTGTGACAAAAACTGTGGACGTCAGGAGTGCGCCAAACTTTTTCCTGGAATAGTATATGCTATACTAGAAAATTTTCATAACATTGTGGTCAATGGGGACATTTTTGGGCAGCTCCTGCCCCCCAGGGGTGCAACTTTTACCCCATTGTGAGGTATGTTCTTACAGAGCCTGTCAGCCTCTTCAAATGTGGTAAATCGCAGGCTACTGTGAAATCCTCGCTCGGAGCTATGAATCGTCAAAGTTTGTCGCAATGTTAAGTCTATGGGATTTTTCGGCCGATTTTTCGCCCTGGGGCGAACATCGTACCCCGATCGCTTAGAAAAGTCATAGCACACCATTCCCGAATAATCCGCATGATTTGATGCCTCATTCATGAGTCTGTGACAAAAACTGCGGGAGGAGTAGCGCGCCAAACTTTTTGGCTGACTTAAAAACACAATAGTAATAGTGTTGCCTTGCTTTCAGCAAGCACCACTAATGACTTGGCTTAAAACCGTTTCTTTGAGGCGAAAATACTCAGTGTGCCTAAGACTTCTGCACAGTACTGTGCATTTTTCATAACAATTCATGTAAAAATGTATATCTTTGTTTACTTCTTCAACTTCAGGCATAATCTGCCAAATGTCGTCTTTAAAAAGACATTCAAAATTGATAACAGTTTAAGTTAGACATTTAATTTTCAGTGTATTATAACTACTACATAAATATAATTTAGTACCATGAAATCTCCTAAAAAGACAAAATATTAACAACAACAAAAAACATTATCATTATATGTCAAAGCTGAATTATTAAATAGGCTACAATGCATTCTGTGATGTCATTTGTTATATTGTATTTAAGAGTGGGTCATGTTGATCCATGGCAGTGTTATAGCTGGGCTCATATCCAGATGTGTGGTGAAGTCACGTGAACTTTCATCATTTTAAGGGTTCTGCACAGTCTAAATAAAATATGGCAGATTATAATAATTGTCCACGACCTATAGCATTCACAACCAGCATGCAAATGCATCTTGTTTGCAGGATTCCTCATGAATCAGGCACTCAGACAACAGCATGTTCACTTTCTTAGTGTTTATTTGGAGCCGCACAGAAACTCTACCCTCGCAGTAATGTGAATCTGATGAGAATTTATCAGAATGGGGTTTATTAGACCATTGAAACATAACCGTATTACTGTGCATCATGTAGGAACCATCTGGACAAATCTGAAGTCTTTTTAGAGCATTTTTCTGACATAAGAGGGTGTCAGTCATTCGCTGGGTCACGCTGTGATAGTCATGGTTGTTTCATGGGTTTAACCGCTGCTGGCTGTAACCAAACAGAGAGTGTTTTATCAGCGAGTGATTGGAGCCAGGCGGCGGTCGGACTGGAATTGCCGGCTCTTGCAGAGACTTTTTGAAGTGCGAGAGGAAATGTTGCTCAACCTTATACCCTGCAGTATGTGCAGGAGATATTTTCTAATGATTTTGAAAAGACTTGTGTAAACAGTGGATTTATTTTCACTGCGAGCTTCCAAAAGCTCTAGAGAGGAGTTTGGGGATCTGAGCAGTGAAAACTGAAGCCTCGTGTTCGGATTGAGCTTCTCCCAGTCAGCCAGGAGGATTGCGGTTTGTCCCTGAGTCTAGAAATCTTCCCATCTCATTTGCCGTAGTCTGGTACACATTATGAGCCTCTTTCCGTGCCGCCGTGTTATTCTTGCTCAGTTCCCGCAGTCAGTGGCCCAAAGCTCCCCATTTTCACATGGGCTGATCGGCGTTGTTCTGTGCTTGGCTTCTCGATACCCACACCTTTTCTAATCGCACCTGCACACGACTGCATATCTGTGGAAATAACCCAGACTACTGAAGACGAATGTTATGTAGACTTGCCCGTTGAATCGCAGAAATCCCATTTTTGTTTACATAGAGCTGGTATCAATGCCAAACAACGAAAGAGAAAGCTAATGTGCTAGATTTGAAAGACTTGAATTGCTTCCTGGATTATAGTCACACCCTGAGCTGAGTTTAGTGGTACCTTACCTCAAAATCTTGAATTTCAGCATCTGGCACCTCTGTATTTAATCAAAATACCTCTGGGATATGCTCTGTGATGTGTACGAGCGAGATAACACAGACATCTGTCCTTATAGCAGGTCACATATTGTTGTCCTGTGAAATGGTTGCTAACCTCCCTAAACTAACCTAACCCTACCCATAACTTATCCCTAAAATCAGAGGGAAATGATATGTGGATTAGAGCCCGACCAGATAAAGGATTTTGAAGGCCAATACCGATAAAAATATTTGTTTTGGTTTTAAAATCCGATACGCCGATATATCGGCCGATATTTATTTTATTTTTATTTTTTTCGAAACGCGCAAAAAACGTTAACAGACTTCCCTAACATTAGTTATTTATGAGTTTTAACTAAAATATTATGATCATGCATTTTAAAAAGAAACTTTTTTTCTTTTATTGTCACAACAGAACAGACTGCTTTGTGATTAGCTAGTCTATGATGAGCCATAATTTAGCAATGGATTACATCATACTGCAAATTGTAAAAGATCCATTTTCAATATAACAGGCCAAGGAGTTATTATACGTCTCATTGCTATAACTGTCACGTGCTATTAAAGAAATACTTCAGTCACTATGTCAAAAGTTAAAAGGACAGTCAGTCAACTACACTGTAACAAAGTAACGTAATTATTACTAACTAATTCCGCTTCACTCTCGGCTTATTTAACAGCAGCAAAACTGGACATGATAGTCACAAATTTTGTCATGCTTATTTGAGTTAAGAGAACTGATGGAGATGTTATTTTAATTGTTATTCAAGCAATGTATGTCTTGTGACCAATTCAACGAGTGTCGCCAACAGGGACGGTGTAGAGTGCCCTCTGGTGGACAAACTATACAACTCCAACACTCATGACATGGTTCAAGCGTGTTTCGTCCATTTTTTTTTTTTTTTGAAATATTTATTTATCGGCCATTATAACTGCCGATACCGATAGTTTGGAAAATGCCTAATATCAGCCGATAATATCGGCAAGCCGATATATCGGTCTGGCTCTAATGTGGATAACACTGATGGAGAAGCACATAACCCTGATTGTAAGCCAAAACATAAACTGTAAACTTGTCTCTCGAATCTGATTGGTTGATTGGAGTGTTGTTCCAGGATCAACAGAGATATTGATCCAGAAACATGTTGCACTTGGTGAAATCACGTTCAACATCCTGAGCAAGATAACCATCTGTCCACATGCAATAACCAGTGGGCGTCTTCGGATGAGGGAAGACTCTGTTTTTATGTCATTGGTGCAGTTTTTTATCTCCCAAGGGCAGTTTGAAATGAAGGTTAGCAAATGCATGGAAACACGTGGTGATGTAACATGTGTTGTCACGCTGTAATCCAGGCTTTCATTGAGTGCTCATCTTCCTGACCGCCTGATTGAACAGTCAGTTTTGATCTAAAACACTGTTCAGCAATTCAAGACATGTGCAACTGTTTGAGAAAACAAGAATCCGACACTGACAGAACATAGGCAGTGTTTTAGTGAGTGTTTGTGGACTATTGAATGTTTTGGTTGAATTTGTGGTGAATTTATTTTGATTTGACCCTTGGCTGTGCATAAGCATATTGTACAAAAATGTACACATAAAATTATACAAATTCATGCACATTTGCCACCAATTTTGCAAACCATTAAAATAGAGAGTGTGTTGATACTTCAAATCATGCAAGTTGTTGATGTTTGTCAGATGGGCAATAAAACAGGTAACAAAAATCCCATGGACTCTCAGAAAAAAGTGGTTCAAAAGCTGTCACTGGGGCGGTACCCTTTACAAAGGTTATAATATGTACTATTTAGGTACTACTTTCCAAACCTCCTTTGAGGTACTAAAATGCACTCTTTAGGTATGTACAAAGGTGTACCTTTGTAGAGGGTGCCGCCCCAGTGACAGGTTTTGTTGCCTACCTTTTTTCTGAGAGTGCAGGAGGAACCTGAGCCATATCTAAGGACCAGAGTAGTGGAGCCAGGCGTTGTAGTCAAAGGTCATCTAAATCGAGACCAAGACCAGCGTGTGTTGAGAATAAGACGAGGCCAGTGTGTGTTAAGACCAAGACAAGACCAGCGTGTGTTAACACCAAGACCCAAGACCAGCGTGTGTATGAGACCAAGACAAGACCCTGACCAGCGTGTGTTGAGAGCCAAGACAGGACCAAGATCAGCATGTGTTGAGACCAAGATAATTTGCTACAACTTTATACACGTTTGTTTTACACAATAGCAACTGACTGGCTACTAATGTTATACTCAAACAGCATTGGCATTGGTTTACGTTCTTGATCAAAATGAAAATAACGTCATAAAGTATATATACATGAAAAATACATTTACAACATTAGTACTTATACAAATGTCAGGTCCACAATGTTTGTACGCGTTTGTCGTAGACACAAAATAGCATAACTAGTAACCTAGTGGCTATAAAGCCAGTGCTGGCATTTGAATAAAATTAAACACAAGGCTATGTCTGGAATTATACATGCAAATACATTTAAAATGAAGTCTTAGCCTACTTACAGGTTGTGTCCCAACAACTGCTGCCTCTGGTTTAATCCGGTGTTGAATTCTTGGAGATTCTGGAAGCTGTCTCTCGTAAATGTGCAGCACAGAGAGCTAGATTACGATCGTCATTTTCAGGAACATAATCAAACATAAATTGGATCCATTGTTGACGAAGTACAGCGTCCGTGGGAAGCTCGAACACAGAAGACCTGACAGCTGTGTGAACACAACACACTCCACAGAAATATGATCATGCCCTTTCCTGCATATTCTGGAGGGAGGGGTTGATGCAAATGTATGGGTTAGTGACGACTAAAACCCAGCTGTAGTCCCAGATTGAGTCGTTTTTTAGGCAATATACAGTACTTCCTGATTTTTGAAGACGATATCTCTGCTTACATTGAACTTTCAGCGCTGCAACTTGCAGATGCAGTCATGCACAACAGCAACATTACACCCCCCAAAATGAAAAAATTGAAATCGCAATAGCCCCCCCCCCCCAAGACCAAGACCAGTGTTTGTTGGGACCAAGACAGAGAACCAAGACCAGCGTGTGTTAGGACAAAGTCAAGACCAAGACCAGCGTTTGTTGGACCAAGTCAAGACAAGACCAGGTGTAAGACCAGAGAGCCAAGGCCAGCGTTTGTTGAGATCCAAGACAAGACCAGCATATGTTAAGACCAAGACATGACCAAGACCAGCGTTTGTTGAGACCAAGACAAGACACAGCGTGTGTTAAGACCAAGACAAGACCAAGACCAGCGTTTGTTGGGACCAAGTCGAAGACAAGACCAGCGTGTGTTAAGACCAAGACAAGTCCAAGGCCAGCGTTTGTTGAGACCAGACAAGACAAGACCAGCATATGTTAAGACCAAGACAAGTACAAGACCAGCGTTTGGTTGAGACCAGAGACAAGACCAAGACCAGCGTTTGTTGAGACCAAGACAAGACCAGTGCGTGTTAAGACCAAGAACAAGACCAAGACCAGCGTTTGTTGAGATCAAGACAAGACCAGGTATGTTGAGACCAAGACAAGACCAAGACCAGCATTTGTTGAGATCAAGACAGAGAGCCAGCGTGTGTTAAGACCAAGACAAGACAAGACCAGCATGTGTTAGAGACCAAGACAAGACAAGACCAGCATGTGTTAAGACCAAGACAAGACAAGACAAGACGCGATGTGCTAAGACCAAGACAAGACCAAGCGTGTGTTAAGACCAAGAGACAAGAACAAGACCAGCATGTGTTAAGACCAAGACAAGACAAGACCAGCATGTGCTAAGACCAAGACAAGACAAGACCAGCATGTGTTAAGACCCAGACAAGACAAGAACCGAGCAAGTGTGTGCTAAGACCAAGACAAGACCAGCGTGTGTTAAGACCAAGACAAGGCCAAGACCAGCGTGTGCTAAGAGCCAGAGACAAGACAAGACCAGCATGTGTTAAGACCAAGACAAGACATGACCAGCGTGTGTTAAGACCAAGACGAGAGCAAGAGCCAGCGTGTGTTAGACCAGAGACAAGACCAAGACCAGCGTGTGTTGAGACCGAGACAAGACAAGACCAGCGTGTGTTAAGACCAGAGCGAGATCAAGACCTAGACGTTTGTGTAGATCAAGACAAAGACAGAGACCAGGTGTGTGTTGAGACCAAGAACAAGACAAGACCAGCATTTGTTGAGACCAAGACCAGTGCTTGTTAAGACAAAGACAAGAACAGCGTTTGTTGAGACCAAGACCAAGACCACCGTGTGTTAAGACCAAGACAAGAACCAAGACCAGCGTTTGTTGAGACCAAGACAAGATCAAGAGCCAGCATTTGTTGAGACCAAGACAGAGAACCAGCGTGTGTTAAGACCAAGACAAGACCAAGACCAGCATTTGTTGAGACAAAAGACAAGAGAGCCACGTGTGCTAAGACCAAGACAAGACCAAGACCAGCATGTGTTAGAGATCAAGACAAGACCAAGACCAGCATTTGTTAAGACAGACAAGACCAAGACCAGCGTTGTTGAGACCAGGACAAGATCAAGACCAAGGCAGGGTGAGAGCCAAGACCAGATTGTATCTGGATTCTATTGTTTGAGAAATGTCTTATATTTAATCAATAAATAGAAGAATAGTTAGAATAGAAATATACACTAGAGCTGCTAACAATTAAAATCACTAACATTACAATTCATCAGAAGTGGCACAGAAGTTCTGATATCTGATATTGTACACCTGAATAAATAATGGCCTGATTAGATTTTGGCCAGATTAGATTAGATTTTTTATAACATTTTGATCATAGAAATGTGATGGAAAAATAAAATGACATATCTACTTTAAATATTGAAACTGAAATCAAAACGCTTAATGAGTGAGTCACGGAATCATCTTCTTCAACTCTTCACAGCAGCTGATTCGAACAAGTAACAAAACATGTTGCCTGAAAAAAAAATGACAAAATAATTATGTCTAAAATGTAATATTATCTCTTTTGTATCAATATCACATCATAAAAAGCTCACTTATTCTTGTAAAATGGCTTAATTATATCCTATTATCCTATTATATATTATATCTAGTAAAAAACTAGATTATACAAGTACATTTTTTTGTCAGAACTTGAATTTTGTGGGCGCTTATATATATATTGGGCATTTTTGAACAATCCTGCATTGATTTCAAACCCGGCACCACAGTAACAAAATAAACCACATTAGAAAATAAGTTATAAGTTGTAAATCAAATCATGTAATGATGTAAACAAATACATCAGACAATGCAAATAAAACAAAGATTACTAGAGTTACGTTTTATAAGAAAAATACTTTGTACTTAAAAAAAAAACAATTTCTATTTCTTTATAAATATTTCTGAAATTTTCTAGCAAAAAGTTAGCCCTTTAATGTGATTTCAATGCATCATGGCAGCCAGTTTTGCTCACGTAGACGACACAAAAAGCAAGCTATTCATCTAAAGATTTTTGAGAGGAACAGTTTGGCACTTTTTTTTTCCCGACAGCACATCAAGAGCATTTTGTAGCGTTTTTTGCGCATAAGTGCACACAAGTGGCGCAATTTGGCTCCAGGCACTCAGACAGATGGCACTAGATGTCACGCAACAGGCGCTTATGAAGGAGAAATCCTCCGGTGTACAGTACACACTACAACATTTACACTCTCTGTCACCATGAGGAATTATGTGATTGCAGTCAATGGAAAATCTACTGTATTTTGAGCGCCATTTACAGACAGGGAGGGGGTTTCGATCTGTGTTTTGCGCCCGCGTCGAGACTGTCGAGCGTTTAAAACGAGCATTTGATTAGCCGTGGATTGAGGAGTCTCTCTCTCTCTCTCTCTGCCTTGCCTAGTCCCGGGTGATTGGGACTAAAACGGTGGCTCGTCTTGACTGGAGATCCGCAGCAGTTCCACACAACGCGCTCCGTGATTGAAGGTCGAAATATTTTGAATTCTAATGGAGGCTGGCTGGATGAATTGCCTGAAATAGACTGTCGAATTTCCCAACACCCCCTCTTCTTCCCTCCCTCTTCCCATGTCCGCTGTGAAAAGAACGGTTGGAAATGGCTGTGCTTGATGATCATAGAATTACTGGATGGTGATTCTAAACCCCTCGAAGAGGAGTTGCTATGGAGATCTCGTTCCAAACGGTGAAATGATTCCCCTCAGAAAGCCTGGAGAGCAGAGGGCTGAACACATCATTGTTCAGGTGGTGGTTGGTTAGGAAATTGCCGGTGGCTGAGCAATCACAGCGGGCGGCTATAGTTTAAGGATCTAAAACGGTTTGCTCTCGGGATGGTGTGGGACAGACAGGATGTGCATATGATGAGTTCCCTTCAATGACAAGCCAGGGCAAGGAAATGACAGACAGAGAGCTCCGGTGGAAAAGCCATTATTGTCTCCAAGCTAATGAAATCTGGGACTGTCCTGATAGATCTATTCTTTGACTGCATGAATCTCAGAGCCGGTTTGAAAGGTTATCTTCCTGTCAAGTGAAACCTCTCAATGTCTCATCTCCCCGCCGCTCTCGGCCCCAGCGTAATGTTACTGTTAATGAAGTATTTCGGGAAAGGTGTCTCTTGGGAGACATTTTCGAGTAGAGTTTGCAGAGTCCACAAATACATATTTGCGTACGCGAACCGGATTGTTTATTGTTTTGCAGACGAATGTCTTCGTCTGACAGACTCGTGAAGTAGCTTTTACGATCTTGAATACCACTCGTGTTGAACGTCTTAACGGCGAGCCCAGAGGAATGCGAGTGATTCTGATGTGCTCTTCCCTTCTCTCGTGTGAGAACACGCACAGGAAGCTCTCCACAGAGGACTGTAATTGAATGAGTGATGTCGATCACATGATCTCGCAGACATCGACAACAAAACACACCGTTATAGCGGCGCAATATGGCCTCAATGTGTCATGTGATTAATAACATTGAGCATCAGTCACGAGTAAACACACAGTTTATCATAAAATACCCAGAGAGATTAAACATATAGCACTAATGATGTAATATGTAAATCACTGGACTGTACCAGATCAAATGTGCTTCATCTTGTTAAAAACGGAGTTTAAATCTAAAATAAGAAATGCATTACAGTTTATGTATCACAGATATGTTTTTTGTACATAAGCAAATAACTGAATCACTGTAAAAATATATTCATGATTTGTAATCACAAGATTTTTTCTTTTGTCAAATCAACTTAAATAATTTATGTGGTTACAGATAACATAATATTTTGAGTTTCTGATGATTTAAATCAGATCTTCCTCATTGTATTATCTCAATTTTTCCATTTCAATTAACTTTTTTAAGTTCATTTTTTAAGTAAAACCAACTTTTTTTACAGTGTACATAAATAAAAAATACATCAATATATATACTTAAAATACACACAACTATGACAAATGACATCTTAAGTAACTACAATCATTTAATATACACAAAATTACAGCGTTATATGTCAAACAAAACACATATGTATCTTTAACATGCAAATAATGTGCTGTGCAGTAAACTCTCACAGCTTGTGCAACAAAACACAAATCACATCACATTAAACATATAATAATGCAATATGTCAATCACTGGACTATATGGATCAAATGTGCTTCATCTTTGTTAAAAATTGAGTTTAAATCTAAAATAAGAAATGCATTACAATTTATGTATCACAGATATGTTTTTGTACATAAGCCAATAGCTGTGAATCACTGTAAAAATATATTCATGATTTGTAATCACAAGATTTTTCCGTTTGTCAAATCAACTTAAATAATTTATGTGGTTCAGATAACATAATATTTTTGAGTTTCTGATGATTTAAATCAATCTCCATTGTATTATCTCAATTTTTCCATTTCAATTAACTTTTTTAAGTTCATTTTTTAGTAAAACCAACTTTTTTTTACAGTGTACGTAAATATAAAACACATCAATATATATACTTAAAAATACACACAACTGTTATGACAAATGACATCTTCAGTAACTACAATCATTTAATATACACTAAATTACAGCTTATATGTCAAACAAAACACACATGTATCTTTAATATGCAAATGATGTGCTGTGCAGTAAACACTCACAGCTTGTGCAACAAAACCCAAATCACATCACATTAAACATATAATAATGCAATATGTAAATCACTGGACTATACAGATCAAATGTGCGTTTAAATCTAAAATAAGAAATGCATTACAATTTATGTATAACAGATGTTTTTGTACACTAAGCAAATAACTGTGAATCACTGTAAAAAAACACATTGATGATTTGTAATCACAAAATTTTTTTCTTTTGTCAAATTAACTTAAATAATTTATGTGGTTCAGATAACAATATTTTGAGTTTCTGATGATTAAAATCTATCTCCTTCATTGTATTATCTCATTTTTTCCATTTCACTGAACTTTCACTGAACTGAAGCAACCAGGTTACTTCATTCTTTAAGTGAAACCAACAATATCTTTTTACAGTGTACTTAAATAAAAATGCTGGGTTGTTTTGACCCAGTTTGGGGTAAAATATGGGCAAACCCAGCCATTGGGTTACATTTTTAAATTACATTTTTAACCCAATGGCTGGGTTTGTCCATATTTTACCCAAGATTGGGTTAATACATCAATATATATTCTTAAAAATACACACAACTTTTGCACTGAACGTCTGTCATGACAAACGACATCTTCGGTAACTACAATCATTTAATATACACTAAATTACAGCTTATATGTCAAACAAAACACACATGTATCTTTAACATGCAAATGATGTGCTGTGCAGTAAACACTCACAGCTTGTGCAACAAAACCCAAATCACATCACATTAAACATATAATAATGTAATATGTCAATCACTGGATTCAGAACAAATGTGCATCACCTTGTATTAAAATCTAAAATAATATATGCATTACAATTTACCAGTAAATCACAGATCCCTTTGTTATAGACATTAAGCAAATAGCTGTAAATAGCTAACGGTAATACTTTACAATACAGTGAACGACTATATTTATTTAACAAAGATTAATTATTGTTCAATGTTAATGTCAAACCTTATTGTAAATAATACATATTTATGTATATCCTTAAAAATATACACACCACTGTTGCGCGTCTCTCATCTTCAGTAACTACAATATACACTGAATTTAGCATAAATTACAGCTTATATCTGTAACTAAACACAGATGTATCTCTAACATGTAAACTATGGTCTCTAAATGAAAGGTGGACGAATTTAGCTCCAACCCGTTTTTAAAATATCCAATTTCCAGATGATCTGCAAACCTGAAAGGTTGAATGTTCACAGCCTGTGTGTGTGTGTTGTAGAGATGAAGGCTGTGGCTGGGTCAGCACACCTGCTAATGGTCCCTCCAAACACACAGTAACTAAAGAACAAGCAGTAAAATGGTAATTGCCCAGATAGACTTGACTTCTGAGGCTTCTCTGTCCCTCTCCCCCTCCTCCACAGCTCATTTTTTACGGTTGTTCTTGGTTGTGGCGCCGTGCCCTCATAAGTGCAGAGAACTTTACCCAACCTGTTGTTAAAGGACTAATTGTGGAGATTTCCCCTCGGCTCATCCTCTGTTTATGCATACATCAGACACACGCCTTCACAAATATGAGGGAAATGCAGTGAAGATGCATATTTTAAATGAAATGCATTCGAGTTTAGTCTATGCTGAAACAACATATTATCGTACAATATATTGCTCTGCATATCTCTGTTACACTTTTAAAATGAATCCTTGATGAAATATGTTCTCAAACAAAACAAAAGCTTTAATTCATTTTAGTTCCGTGATTCCATAAGCAAAATTTCAACAATTCTTAGGTTATCACAAACAAAACAAAAGATTATTTTTCAATAATTTTGTGTTATTAAACAAAGCATGAGCTTTAATTGGTTCAGTTTCTGCTGATCCTAGGCAAAACAAAACAAAAGCCTTTGCTTTCGTACAATGTCATCTATTATGTAACAAAATCAAAACATTCCGTTTTCAAAGGTTTTACACTCTAAACAATGTTGGGTTGTTGAATCCCAATTCGGGTAAAATATGGACAAACCCAAATGTTGGGTTAAAAATGTAATTTAAAATTTTAAAACTTCGGTTTTGTCCACATTTATCTGAAATTTGGGTTGAACCAGCATTTTTTACAGTGTATTATTCTATTATGCTATCGAACCAAAAGCTTTAATGTGTGTCAGTTCCTTGACTCCAAAGGCAAAACAAAAACAAAGGCTCCGCGTCTCATATTCCAAACAAAAATATTTGTTTTGAATATTCATTATATAAAGTTGAACAGATCATGGACATTCAGCAGATAGAACAAATGCTGCAAATATGGACAAACCCAAATGTTGGGTTAAAAAATGGAATTTCAAATTTTAACCCAACTTCCCAACTGAACATTTTTCATTGCATTTTTAACCCAACATTTTGGCGTTTGTCCATATTTGACCCTAATTTGGGTTGAAACAAGCCCAGCATTTTTTAGTGTGTACTGACAGAGATTTTCCTGAGAAATTGAGTAATATTTAAATATTAGACAATATTATTAATCAGCATTATATGAGCTGGACAATGACATCACTGTTTTCTCAAGAGCGGCTGTATATATAAACAAACTAAATTAATGACTTTTTTTACAAAAAAACTGAACTTACTGACTCAATTTCTTCTAAATCAGAAACAATCTTTGTCGCATTATTTTCCTGTTATCACAAAAACAATCTATATTGTAAAAAGCGCTAAATATATTTAAAATATATACAAACACAATAGTGCAAGTGATTTTAATACATATTTCAGGCCATCCAAGGACCAACTCGTATCATTTTTTCTCTCTCTCTTAAAGTTCAAGCATTAACGCAGAGAACAATAGCACATTTTCTTCCCAATCACCGTAGAACTCGAAGCCGGCAAATATGAAGCAGCAAAACAATAATTCCCTTGATTAGCCCCTTTCTGTGTGGGGTAAGTGAACTGTTTATACTTGTGGAGTACCTTAGAGAAAGCCAAGCACCACAACAGCCTCAGTTAGCAGCGCCTGGGATTAAGATAACTTCACATTCGGCAGGACACGCCAGAACACGGCAAGACTTTACCTTACATGGAAAATCCTAAGCATGTTCTTAAAGGGCTTCGATTAATAATACACTCTAAAAAATGCTGGGTTGTTTTAACCCAACTTCTGATCAAATATGGACAAACCCAAACGTTGGGTTAAAAGATAATTTAAAAAAAATATATTTTTATATTTCATATAATGCTTTATCAGTAATTGTTAATGGACATTCAAGTAATTGAATCTATTCAAGTAATCAAGAAATGTCATGAAACGTTGACTCATATATTTCATTTGTTCTGATCTGTTCAACTTTATATAATGATATTCAAAACAAATATATTTGTTTGGAATATGAGACGTGGAGCCTTTGTTTGTTTTTAGCATTTGGAGTTAAGGAACTGATATTAAAGCTTTGGGTTTGATAGCATATAAGAATAATACACTGTAAAAATGCTAGGTTATTTAAACCCAAATTTTGGTCAAATATGGACAAAACCAAATGTTGGGTTAAAAATGTAATTTTAAAAATACAGTTGAAAGTAAAAGTTTTAAAATTTTAAATTACATTTTTAACCCAACATTTGGGTTTGTCCATATTTGACCCAAATTTGGGTTCAAACAACCCAAAATTGTTTAGAGTGTAAAACCTTTGAAAACAAATGTTTTGATTTTGTTTTTAACCTACAGAATAATGCATTGTTTGAAAGCAAAGCTTTTGTTTTGTTTTGCCTATATCACAGAAATGAAACTAATTAAAGCTCATGTTTTGTTTAATAACACAAAATTACTGAAAAATAATCTTTTGTTTTGTTTGGATAACCTTACAGAATCGTTGAAATTTTGCTTATGGAATCATGGAACTAAATTTTTTACATTTTTAAATTGCATTTTTAATTGAACTGTTTGGGATTGTCCATATTTGACCCAAAATTGAGTTAAAACAACCCAGCATTTTTTTATTACATTTTTTAGAGTGTAGAATAATAAATCCTTTGAAATTAATGTTTTGTTTATGTTTTTAACCTACAGAATTGTTTGAAAGCAAAGCTTTTGTTTACCCTCAATATGAGATCACAGAATGGAAACCACTTAAAGCTCTTGTTTTGCTTGAGAACACACAGTATAGAATCATACAAGTTTTGATATCCTATTGAATCATGAAATTCTCACAAAGTGAAGCTTGTATTTTTTTTTTTTTTTGCAGGGGAATCTGGAAACTGTTTCAAAAAGAACAGTTTACAATAAGGTTTTATTTGTTAACGCATTAACTAACAATGAGCAACTTATTCTTACAGCATTTATCAACCTTTGTTGATGCTAGTTAATAAGAATGACTTCTAATTATGTATTAGTGAATGTTGAGATTCACATTAAGTAGGATTAATAAATGCAGTAGAAGTATTGTTCATTGATAGTTCATGTTGTATGCTGTTAACAAATGAAACCTTATTGTAAAGACGTTCCCAAAAATGAGAATCGTGGAACTGGTAGAAGTGAATTGTAGTTTGAATTTCAGTGAAACTGAGGGAATCAGGTCATAATTATATAAAAGACGAAATCAGTTTTGAATGGTTGTTTTGGTAAGTGAATCATCAGATATGCTCGAGCCCAAACTTGTTTGACGTGGTAAGAGTGACATGTGGGATGTGAATAATGGTCATGACGTCTTTCACGGGGAGCCTGTGCTGTCATCGGCCGGCTCCAGAGAGGTGTCAATGAAAATGCCTTCAGGCCAATATTACAAAACACACACACACACACATGCCGATCATGTCCCTCACTCAATGATTGTGCATCATGATTTATGAATGATAAAATGTGCTCTGCTTAATGAATATAGACAGTCTTGCAAGTACCACATATTTGGTATGCAAACACATTTTGGAGTGTGAAAGTTTAGCATGTGCATGCATGCACTGTGCACAGCCGTGTGTGTGTGTGTGTAATGATGAGTCTACTGTTAAGGGTTTCACACAGCATGCAGGGTTTAACTTCATAACAGGTCATGTGACCCGTGAGTGGTCAGACTCATGACTCAATACCTCTTTGAGAAGACCTGTAAGACATGCTGTGATTGGTTCTTGTTCAGCACCAATCACAATTTAGCTTTTTGTCTGTGTGCCCTACCACATAATGATGGTTGTACTGAATCAGACCTGAAGTATCTAAAAGATTCATTATCTAATCACTGGCAGGACGAACCCTCCACAATATACCCTGATTATGATCAGAGGACCCACACTCGCACGGGCCTACCCTTCCATATGTGCGACAAACGCTGCGCCCCGTGTGGAAAGAGACCCCCGTGTTACGAAAGTAGGGCTTGTTTCAATATGACTGTGTCAATAAGAGTCATGTCTACATTATCTCATTGAAACATCACGAGGAAGACTTCATTTTCTCAGGCTCAAACTTAAATTACAGGCAGAAATACAAGTTTGTTGAAAGTGTAACATTAGGTATGAGTCAAGTCAAGTGCAAAAAATGTTTAAAGGGGCTATGTGTAGGTTTTACTAAAAAACGCTAAGATCAGAGGGCCCTATTTAATCGATTCTGACACGACAAGTGTCAAGCACGAAGCGCAAGTAACTTTGTGGGCGGGTTCGGTGCTGTTGCTATTTTCCAGAGGAGAATGACTCTTGTGCCCGACGCAAGTTTAAAAGGGGTTGGTCTGAAGTAGCTTCATTATTCATTGGTGTGGTTTGGGCGTAACGTGAAATAAACCAATCAGAGCGTCATCCAACATACCCTTTAAGAGCAGGTGCGCATGTTGCATGGCGGATTGTTATTATCTATGGCTAATTCAGCAGGCGCGACAGGAGCGGTCACAGCCGAGGAGACCAACGTTCTTGTCGGGGCAGAGAAGTGACCTTATGTGGGGATGGGAGATTTATTTTTTCTGGTGGACAAACTAATTTGTCAGATGGCCTTATACACATATGTCTTGCCACTATTGGGCAAACCGTCATTACTACAATTAGCCTGAAAAAATTGAGTAAATGAGTAAGCTAGATTTAGGCCTACATTTTTTACATCTTCGTGAACACCACAATGATTTCTCTCATGTGTTAATATGTTTTCTTGTTATAATGTATGACTTACAAAATAAAAACAACACGCAACTTGCGTTTCTTGAGACTGCAAAATAGCACCAGGGATTGTTTACGCCGAAACACGCCTCCTTTTGTGCCGAACCGGACAGGGGCGTAATTGTGCGGGTGGACAGGGTGGTACATGTCCCCACCACTTTTGCCACGGTTGATATTGTCCCCACCACTTTTTAAAAGCTCTCGCGGCACGGATAGCTAACAGTAGAAATAAATAAAACGTCTCCAACTGGCAGACCATTCATTTCGTTCGTTTGTAAAATAAAAGAAGCGATCTAGCCCTGAAATACGTTGTTTTTTAAATCAAGTGATCAAAGTGCTCCTTGCCGCCTGCGATCGGTGGTAGCGGTTACAGTGTATCTCGTGGCTCATGCACAGTCTTCACATGCATGCGCGCTTCAATCCGTTTCGGAGACTAATTGTTCGTTCCGGTGCAGAGCATGTGAGCGGAGTGGACCGCAACCACCGCATGAGTCTGAAGCCTTAAACATTGTCCAAACTTGTGTTCTTGAAGGTGAAGGTGTATGATAGGAAGCAATTTATTTCTTTCTTTTAAAAAAAAGTTTGACAACATAAGCCATTTAAATTGTAATCCATGTGCACTCTGCAAAAGTTCAGTTATATGAATTTTGGCCTAATAGTTCATTTAGCATCCTTTAAAACATTGCCTGTATAGCCTGTATATTTGTATTTATATATAATTAGGCCCATTGATTTCAGTTTAAATTTTACAGCATTTTTGGTCCAATTGATATAAGCATAATTTTCTTTTATTTGTGAGCGCTATGCATAAGTTTTAGTTATCAAAATGTTGGCCTAATAGTTAATTTACTTTTTAAGTTTACTTTTAAAATGTTTATGTAGGCCTTTATTTTTTTACATTTTTGTTTATACACTTAGTTTTTTTTATCTTTATTTATATTATTAGGCCCATTTATTCATTTAATTGTACAGCAGTTTGTGTGTACAATGGATAGGCTATAAGCCCATTTAAATTTTAATCGTGCGTGTTCCGCAAAAAATCAGTTATCAAAATTCTGGCCTAATAGTTAATTTACTTTAAAACTTTTATGTATATTTTTGTTTATATAATTTGTATTCGTATTATTAGGTCAATTTCATTCGTTTAATTTTACAGGACTTTCTGTATAGGCTATTCCACTGGACATGTTGTAAAGTTGGATCTATGTTTCTATTCACGTGTCACGTGATTCAGGTCTCCTGTGTTTGGAACTTCCCAAGGGACGCTGTACTTCGTAACAATGGATACAATTTATGTTTGATTATGTTCCTGAAAGTGACGATCGTAAATCTAGCTCTCTGTGCTTCGCATTTTACAGAAGACTTCCAGATATTCTCCAGTGAGTAATGCCGGATTCGAACAAGAAACTGTTACTAAAACATGAAGCAGATCCAACTTTAAAACCAGCGGCAGCAGTTGTTGAGCCACAACCTGTAAGTAGGCTAAGACTTAATCATTTTAAATGTATTTGCATGTATAATTTCAGACCTAATGTTTTAGTTTTATCAAATGCCAGCACTGGCTTTAGCCACTTAGTTATGCTATTTCGATGTCTATGACAACCGCGTACAAACATGAATTTTGTATAAGTACTAATGTTGTAAATGTATTTTTGATGTATATATGTTATATGACGTTATTTTCGATTTAATCAAGACATAAACTTGCCAACGCTGTTTGTGTTTAACATTAGTAGCCAGTCAGTTGCTATTGTTGCCAGTCAGATGCTATTGTGTAAAACAAACGTGTATAAAGTTAAAATAAATGTAGCAAATTATCATTCAGAAACCTTTATTAAGAGCCGTGTGTGGTGAGGTTCTGCTTGACTCGAGTCATCGCGACTTTCTCGGTCTGATTCTGCCTCAAACTGATACTGCAGTTCGACACACATTTACATCTGGACCGGAGCTCATGACATTGCGTTTCGCTCGTGAAAAGTAATGGCCGTTAACCTTCTGGACAACGTGAGAGACAGTTTAGCCAAAAACGGCCCAAACTAATCAACCTTAGCCCACCACGTATTTCTGAGGGAGTGTTTTCAAAAGAATCAAGAAGTGAACCGCTCGTTAGGGGACAGAGGAGAGCGCGAGCTGACAATAAAATTTAAAAAACAATTTTTAAAAAAATAAAACCATGAATACATGTTATATTGCACCCATAAACACAATCATGCAAAGAAAAAAGCAGAAAAAAGCAGTCAACCCCCCCTTTTAACAAAGTTACGCCACTGCGACCCGCCCATGGAGCGCAAGTTCATCTTCTAGTTTACTGACGTGCGTCTGTGGAGGGAAAAGTTCGTTTGCGCGGGTGCAAATAAGGAACGATACATGCGTCAGCGTATTTCATGTTGGTGTGTGCAACGCACGACTTCAGTCCCTCCCCATGGACATCTGTGTTTCTCCTCATGCACACAGTAAAGAAGCGGCATCTCTCACGAGACAAACACTACAGCGAGACGGCTGCATGCGCAACACAAGTGATACTGTGGCCTCCGGTCAGTAAGCGGAGTGGCAATCCGGAGATTGAGGACTTTCCCGGTGGGCAGCGAGTGTTTCGAGGCCACAAGGGCCGGTCTGATTTCATACTTGCATAGCAACACCATCCGGCGGCCTGTACACTATAGTCTCTGCAACGGCGATCGATTGAAGCGCGCATCAGAGTGAAGATGGTGTGCGACTGCACTGACTTGCAAAAGACACTGTATCCAAGGATCAATGCAACTGATAGTCAGCGGAAAAGACTGCTTCACTTGATTTAAAAACAAAAGATTTTAAGGCTTAGATCTCTTATTAATAACAACTAAATTAATTTACTGCTAGTCAACTGGGGATGTTTTATTTATTTTGTATTAGGTGTACAACTTTCCCCCAACTTTCATAGATAGCATAAATAATTTGCAAACTGCTAAAATAAAGGATACAAAACATCAGCTAAAATGATCTATAGGCTATTATAATCAGAGCATGTGCATGCTTGTCAGTGATTTATTTATACAGTATTAGGTTATTACAGCATTTAAAGAGCACAGATCTACGTAAAGAGGTGCATGTGAAACGCCTTGTTTCTTACTTTTAATACTTTTACTTTTCAGAAAAAGTATCGAAATTGCAATACTTGACTTGGTATATTATGGAAACAATAATGTTGGTATTGTGACAACACTATCCAGCACAATACAGATACCCACGGAAAACTCCTCGTAAGTAAAAAAATTGCGTCGTTGAGTCTGAGCCAGTGCAAGCACGAGACTGGCTGCAGTTTCTCTAACGGTCACTGGAGTCTGTAACGGTAAGACATTTCAGAACTCCGCAATGCTTCTTTAATGATATTTATTACTTAGGGATGCACTGATATGAAAATTTGGCCGATATTGATAACCAGATAATTCTTTATGTTTTGAAAGCCGATAGCCGATATATCGGCCAAGAAACTTAAATCCAAATTTGTATTGAATTTTGAGAGCCTGATTACAAAAACAAAAGTCTCACAATTAAATCCATGTCCCAAGTGCACAATTATAATGATGTTCTCATTATAGTGTTGTATAGCCAACATGACAGATTTGCGCTGCACATGTATGTACCGTATTTTTAATTTTTGAAGAGATTTCAATCATATTTCAAGAAATTCAAAAACATAAACAGTGCTCAAAAAGTGTCTACTGAAGGGAATAATACATTATTTATCGGCTTTAATATATCGGCCACATTTTCTGACCAGGCCGATAACGATAACAGTAAAAATGAACATATATCGGCCAGATACTCGATACGCTGGCCAATATATTAGTGCATCCCTATTCTTTGTTGCAATTATATTGCAATCACCTGCATTTGTGCCCCTATGAGAAAGGGAATGCTTAATATACTATAAAATATACTTTTAGAAGTGCAAACTCAATGTAATATGTTAACACTTAATTGCATACTACTTACATTTCAATAAAATGGATTATAGTTAAAATTTATGTCAAATGCGATTTGTTGAACTTTAGAACTTTTAGAACTTTTTTTAAGAAAGATTATATGATCAATAAGTTCTGACATGTTTTTACATGCTTTCACCTTTTTTATGAGTTATATCAGATTCAACTAATTTTTAAATCAGTTTAGTGTCATTTAAGTTGAAATGACTTAAACATTCAAGTTGATTGTACTTACATTTAAGGCAGCAACTTTTACAGTGATAATTACTTCTACTGACAAGCATTTATGCTAAACTACAATATACTTTGATGCCAATTCTATTAAAACTTGTCATATAATTATAACTACA
>JAQIUQ010006404.1:92500-104731 GCA_030378365.1 Hybognathus amarus
TAACAAGATTTTAATAAAGTATTAGTAAATATTGAAATTAACATTTACAAAGATTAATAAATGCTGTATAAGTGCTGTTCATTATTAGTTCATGCTAACTAATGTAGTTAACTAATGTTAACTAACAAACCTTATTGTAAAGTGTTACCCTTCAAAGATTAAAAAAATGTCTCAAATGCTCATATTTGATGACAAAATGGCAATTAAATATCATTATTAAAAAAATTCTTACAAAAAAAATGCGCTTGATCAGATTCCGGTATTTATTGTTTAATGAACAACCTTTAAAAAATCTTTTCATGATTTGTAATCACAACATTTTTTATTTTTTTAAATCAACTTAAATAATTTTTGTAGTTCAGATAACATAATATTTTGAGTTTCTGATGATTAAATCAATCTCCTTTGTTGTATTAACTATTTTTTTTAATTTCAATGAATTTAAAATTTTAAGGCAACCAGGTTACTTACTTTTTAAGTTAAACCAACAATATTTTTTACAGTGTATGGACACTTTCTACTAAAAAGATGTTATTTAGTGGGTAAAGATTATTAGATATAAGAAAAAATAATTGTAAATAATGTCTATATGTGTTTAACATCTCAGCTGTTTCTCCAGCACAATGATATGATTTAAAAAAATACTTTTTATATGATAAATCAAATATCTTGTTTCACCTTTCATTCACAGCAGCATTATAGATATGATCTTCATATTCATCAGTTCAGCCCATGTTTGAGATGATGGAGAAGTGTGATGTGGAGATTATCTCCAGTGAGTCGTGATCAGATGCAGTAATGACCGAATCGGGTGTGATGATACGCCATTCACCAGGCCTAATTTCAGTACCTCCAGATTACAGAACAATACATAACCTCTGCATTCACAGGCAAATTGCTGAGAGACCAGAGTGCGTCACAGCAGACCATCTGAGACGCAGAGGAAAGACGCAAACAATAAAAGAGAAGGGTCTGCGTGTGATCTAGCGAGTCGGTGCATGCATGTAAGCATGTTTGACCCCGGCAGACACGTTAGTCTTTATTAACACCTGCCTAACGGAGCGCTACCGCTCGAGATTCGGCTCAACCTGGCACAAACTCAACCTGTGACATCGGCAGTTAGCAGCCTCCATTTCACACATGATTAAATCTGAGCGAGCGAGAGAGGGAGGAGAGGGTGGCCCGTGTTCGGTCCGCATGGCTAAAAGGTCTTTTGAATTCCTGCGGAGAAGCCGCGGGCAGAGTGAATGTAACCGGTTGGGGGTCACTGAGTCTTTGTGTAATTGAGGCAGTGGCAGCCGCTCTATCCTCTCCTCCTTTCAAATGGAGCGAGGGATTGTGAAGTGTGGGGAAGAGTGCCTGGAGGAGGGGTCTTTTTTTTAAATGTTTTTATGAAGGGGAGGTTAAGTTGACAAGAACAGACTGAATGTGTCCTGCTTATTTCTGCAGCACGGCCTCTACATCTTTATTCAAGATGTTACCGCGTTAAACATGGCTTGAAATCACTTGAGATCACTGCTATTATAAAATGATGAAATGCAAAATGGTACACAAATAAGTAAATTATAAACTAAATAATTAAAGGAGTAGTTCACCTTTTTCAAAAAAAACTTTTGCTGATAATTTACTGACCCCCATGTCATCCAAGATGTCCATGTCTTTGTTTCTTCAGTTGAAAAGAAATTAAGGTTTTTGATGAAAACATTCCAGGATTTTTCTCCATATAATGGACTTCAATGGGAACCAAATGGTTCAAGGTCCAAATGAGAGATTCAGTGCAGCTTCAAAGGGCTTTAAACAACACCAGACGATGAATAAGGGTCTTATCTAGTGAAATGATCGCTCATTTAAAAAATAAATAACAAACGTTTAAGTTTTATAAGTTCAAATGCTCGCCTTGCTCTGTTCTGTGATTTCGTTCGTTGAATCAACCAAACGACTCGTAAAAAGATTCGTTAATTTTGATAAACGAGTTCGAAACCAGGAAGAGTCACGACGCGCATCACAGAACAGAGCAAGGCAAGCATTTGTGCTTATAAAACAAACCTTTTTATTTATTTATTAAATGAGTGATCGTTTCCTAGATAAGGCCCTTATTCATCGTCTGGTGTTGTTTAAATGTGATGCGTAACACGAGAATGAACCTCATTGGTTCTTGCTGAAGCTCAAACGTGATGCGTAACACGAGAATGAACCTCATTGGTTCTTGCTGAAGCTCAAATGTGATGACGTAACTAAAGAAATGAACCTCATTGGTTCTTGCTGAAGCTCAAACGTAGATGCGTGAACGAGAATGAACCTAACTGGTTCTTGATGAAGCTCGAACGTCAATGCGTAACATGAGAATGAACCTCATTGGTTCTTGCAGAAGCTCGAACGTGATGCGTAACATGAGAATGAACCTCATTGGTTCTTGATGAAGCTCAGACGTGATGCGTAACACGAGAATGAACCTTATTGGTTCTTGATAGAAGCTCGAACGTATGCGTGACACGAGAAGTGAACCTCATTGGTTCTTGCAGAAGCTCAACCATGATGCGACGTCGACGATGAGATGAACCTCATTGGTTCTTGCATGAAGCTCAAACGTGATGCGTAACACGAGATGAACCTCATTGGTTCTTGATGAAGCTGAACGTGATGCGTCAGACACGAGAATGAACCTCATTGGTTCTGTGAAGTCGAACGTGATGCTAACATAGAATGAACCTCATTTTGGTTCTTGCATGAAGCTTAACGTGATGCTGACATTAGAAGAACCTCATTGGTTCTTGCAGAAGCTAAGACGTGATGCGTGAACATGAGAATGAACCTCATTGGTTCTTGATGAAGCTCGAACGTGATGCGTGAAACGAGAATGAACCTCATTGGTTCTTGCAGAAGCTTCAAACGTGATGCGCAACACAAGAATGAACCTCATTGGTTCTTGATGAAGCTTCGAACGTGATGACGTTAACACGAGAATGAACCTCATTGGTTCTTGCAGAAGCTCAAATGTGATGCTTAACATCAAGAATGAATCTCAACCTCATTCAATCTGTTCATTATATAAAGTAATCGAGTCCATTTAAAAGATTTGTGTTCTGAAAATGAACGAAAGTCATTTGAGGATTTGGAACGACATGAGTAACTAATGACAGAACTTTATTGTTTGCTGAAGTATCCCTTTAAGGTTTTACCCCATATTTACTTCTTTTACCCCACTGCATAACCACTGAAACATTAATGTAGTGTGTCACACTAATGCTTTAGAAACAATACTGTAGTCTGATAAGCAAACTCAAAACAAGAACAACAAGAATTTGTGTTGTTTGCTCAGCACTGTGTTTCTGCGGTTAAGCATCTGCTTTTCATTTTAAAGAAGTGTGTGTGTGTGTGTGTATGTGTGTGACAGAGAATTCATGTTTTGGTTTGACTGAGTGTGTGTGTGTGAGAGAGAGAGTGTGTGTGCGTGTGTGCATGCCATCTCTATCATACCTGTGCCGTGCGCACTGCAAGGGAGCCACATTGTTCAGTGCAACATCAGGATGTCGTGCATTTAGGAAATAATTACCCAGCATCCTGCTGTTTTTAAACTCTTTTTCATCTTCTCTAATGGCTTCTTCTTCATTGGTCTCTAATCCCAAACAGGACGTAACGTGCAGAAGGAAGACGCGGCCGCTGCTGTCCCCACTGGAGCAGAGAAGACGCCAGCCTTTGATGTTACACTCAAAATTATTAATTTCCCGCACCAGGTTCCCTGTTTCATCTACATTTAAAGTCCAAATCTCCAGTTTGAGCAAAGCGTCTGTTATGCAAATCAGCAGCTAATGTGCATGCTGGGTTTGCTGGGGTTGTTTAATGTATTATTTTTTTGAAAGAATTAATGACATCTGCGTCAGTTGATATTGATCTAAAATCTCGATAAATGCTCCCTGCTGCGCGTCAGATGAGATTCATGTCTTAGTGTGGCCTTCAAATCACTAGGACAAACGTTTGAGCACATGACTCAAAAACTAGATGTTTTGAAACATTTGATCTCAAAAGGAAGATCTACTAAAACTTTATAAATAAAGGGATAGTTCAACATTTACTCACCCTCATGGTGTTCAAAACCCTGCATGATTTCTTGCGTGAAATGAAAAAATGAAGTTCGAGCCGCTCTTCTCACTTACACTTTATTTTGATGGTCCCCTTTAGACATTTTGTTGACTATTAGTAACATTGCACCTACATGTCAACGACTCTCATTAGAGTTTTAGTAGAGTGTTAGGTTTGGGTTAGTAGAATAAGTTGGCATATAGTTGCAGAGTTACTTATCAGTAGGAGATCTGTTGTTTTATTAATTTCATAATCCAATATAGACAAGAGAACATAAACACTTGATCGAACTGAAAACCGAAACTGAAAGCACGGCGCAAATGCGCAATGATTTGAGGACGAGCTCCCCCGGCCCTGAATTGTCAAAAGACCTCTCAAAATGCTGGCTCTGGATGCGAAAACGCAGAAAATCGAACCCTATCCGATTAATTTTATGACGGACGAAAGTTTCGGAGGCGGTGTGCAAGCATGATTGACATAACGTGAGGTCGAATTTTTTTTAACGTGCGAAAATTTCGGAGGCGAATTTCGGACTAGGTGTGCAATGGCCTTAAATCCTGAAAATAATCAAACAAATAACGAGTTGACAACAACTCTGTCACCCAGACGATTCTATCTTGTCTACAAACCACGTTTTGTCACGAAAAAACACGCAATAAAACAACCCAGAAATGACGCAAAACAGCACGTGCGCCAATGCCCAGCGAAGAAGAAAACACTACACGCGAATATGGACGTCAGACAGAAACTAGTGCTGCAAACTGTTTGCGCGACAATCTGCTCTGAGAACAAAAAGCAAAGAAAGATTTCTTTAAAAAAACAACATCTAAGATTTACCTGGTGTCCTCAACCCATGCGTTGCTATGATTGGCTGTACTCATGACATCACTGAGTTTGAGTCGCGCAACGGCTCTGGATATGTAGCATGCTAGATATTTTTTCTGGGGCTTGGCGACGGTCTGTGAGCGTTTTCGCTGCGTGTTGGCTCTTTCATACTAAAAGATTGGTAAGTGTTCATCGTCCGCTAATCCCCACGATTTCACGCGATAACACCCTGACCTGTCGGCAAGCTCAACGATTTGCAAATCGGCATAAATCGGGCTTAAGATCCTGTAGTGTGAACTTGGCTTAATACTCTAATGAGAGTTAGTCGACATGTAGTTGCAATGTTACTTATAGTCAACAAATTGTATGAAGGGCACAATCAAGATAAAGTGTTACAAAGTTAAATCCATACAACTTTAAGTCATTGACAATTTTTCTTTTTGACCTAAAATCTCAAATCACCAAAAAAAGAATGTGTTGCATTGTGATTGATCTCAAGACTTAAGCGCACTCTTAACATGACTTCTTTATATGTGATATCTGAATTACTTCTAGTGGTTACAGCTTAAAGAAATAGTTCACTTTTCAAAAAACTTTTGCTGATAATTTACTCACCCCATGTCATCCAAGATGTCCATGTCTTTCTTTCTTCAGTCGAAAAGAAATTAAGGTTTTTGATGAAAACATTCCAGGATTTTCTCCATATAATGGACTTCAATGGGAACCAAACGGTTCAAGGTCCAGAAAGAGTTTCAGTGCAGCTTCAAACTGTTCAAAGGGTTTTAAACGACACCAGATGATGAATAATTCAAGCGAATCTTATTCAGCGAATCGGATCGCTCATTGAAAAAATAAATAACAAAGTTTAAGTTTTATAAGCTTAAATGTTCGCCTTGCTCTGTTCTGTGATGCATGTTCGTGACTCTCTTGTTCAAACTCGTTCATTAAAATGAACGAATCTTTTAGAGTCATTTGGTTCATTTAATGAACGAGAATGACTGGGGAAAAGATTCGTTCATTTTGATGTACAGAGTTTGAATATGAGAGTCACAACGCGCATCACAGAACAGAGCAAGGTGACCTTTAAATGAGTAATTGTTTCACTTGATAAGACCCTAATTCGCCGTTTGGTGTCGTTTAAAGCCCCTTGAACAGTTTGCAGTTTGCAATGAAATTGTCTTTTCAGACCTTGAACCGTTTTGGTTCCCATTGAAGTCCATTATATGGAGAAAATCCTGGAATGTTTTCATCAAAAACCTTAATTTCTTTTCGACTGAAGAAAGAAAGACATGGACATCTTGGATGACATGGGGTGAGTAAATTATCAGCAAAGTTTTTTTTTTTAAACTACTCCTTTAATTTACTGACAAGCATTTATGATAAACTAAAATATAACATTTCTATTGACACCTGTATGTCCTGTATTAGTGCTTTAGTATAGTAGACAAAAAAATAAGTGTAATCTTTAAACCATGTCAAAAGATTATTAAAACAAAAGGATTTAAAGTGTGTTTTAAATTAAAACTTTTCATTTGACATCATGACAAAGTGCCCTTTTTAAGTCTGCACGTAGGTGGCCTTTTATTATCTGCAAGTACAGTTTTTATTAAGATTTGAAGCACACTACAAGTGCACGTTTAATACAATTAAGCACACTTCTTTTCACAAGAGCACTCACATGAGACAAAGACTCCAGTTTATTGGTATAGCCTGATTTATTTGAAATGAAGAAGCCTGTTTGCAGCACGCCAGGCAAACCTTATCACTATCCCCATTTCCAGATAATTCCACTCAAAGGAATGAATATTGAATAAATTAATCCTATCTGTGTATATATTGTTAATGTCACATTTCTACAATTGCAGCGGTAATTTAAAATAAGAGGCCAATCTGATTGGACTGCATAATATAATTTGTCAAAGTGAGCTTTTTTTGGTCATTTGAAGCTTGACAGACACTGATCACTATCAATAATTTCACTGTAATGCTAAAGAGCAGCTTGGACGTTTTGGTAAACGTGCACTTTTGTGTTTCACAGGGAAAAAAACATAACAGCATACAAAACAATAAAGATTCACTTTTGGTTACACTTTATTTTAAGGTGTCCTTGTTACAGTGTAATTACATATTTAATTACTGAGTAATAATAATTATTACTACATGTACTCACTATAGGATTAGGACTAAGCTTTGGTTCAGGGTTGGTTGCATGTAATTATGCATATCAACTACATGTAAAGACACTGTAAAATAAGATTTTCATTTATGCATTTCTATTTGTATTAAATAACTTAGAGGTACGACCATGAAGTCGTTCTGAACAGTTTACTAACATTATAACCTCTTCAACAACGTCTCACCCTGAGGCTTCACTGCACCATAGCTGGATAATCACCTAATATGACTGAAAGCAACACTGTTCCCAGAATGGCTGTAGTTCACTCAGTGTTTTACTGCAGGTCATTTCAGATAAACTGATGATGTCAAGAGTGGCACCAGACAAGCCCCGCCCACACCAGGCTAAACCCGCCCCCAAACACATCTCATCACAGCTGTGTGCTCATATGGTTTTCATTTCCCATTAAAATGTCTCATTTCCATACAATATCAAAGAGCAAAAGAGACTCAGAAACTTGAAAAGACTCAAGAAAGACTGAAGGACTGGAAGCCAGCACAGTAATTTACATCATATGGGAAACACCAATGAATCATTGCAAATGATCTTGCTTGAGCATGAAAATGTTTTTCTCCAGTCTTTTGGTTTTGTCTGGATTCTGATGACTTTCTGCGGAGATGTTTTAAGTGTTGGGAAACTGTTTTGAACATGCTGTGTTAATTTCATTTGCTTGATTTCATCCCAGCATTTGAATTTATGACTGACAAAATATATTAGCTAAGCATTTGGTTTTTAAAACTTGGATTTTTGTGGGTCTTTGAGTGATTGTATTGCCAAGTGTTGAGTACATTGTGAAAGCCCAGCAACACATTTATTTTGTATTAAACACTTTTTTACAATTATTTCCTTATTTATAGATACCAGAGGTTTCTGACCCATAAAACACAACTTGCAAAATTTGAAAGGTAATATGTAAGTGTCACAGTTTTTAAATGGAGAGCCACATAATTTACAGTGCGGTTACACAGATACTAATATACTATTTGTTTGGTGAAACAACAAACCTTAAGCAGAACCATGTGAGAGAAACCTTCCAGAAAATCGTGTCAGGATTTTTAAGAAAACTCATTCATAATCTAAATTACCCATAATGCATTATTGGAAACAGTGTGGCAGATTGTAGATGGAGTGCACGTTGGATCATGTTTGGAATGGCTATTATTACAATTTCTGCAGTCTGTACAATATGCTAATTTATGTGCATAGAAACACCAGATAACCAACATTCGTCAAAATATGCAGTGTGTAAAAAGAGCTTGAACCAGAAGTAATCAAACTAGCAAAAGTTAGCACATACTATCTCTATTGAATTGAATTTTAGCATACCGCTCTTACCATATCTGCTATAGAAAAAGTAAAAGTAGTACAAGTAGTGTACTAGTATGCAAATTCAGAATATGTCACTCTCTGAATTAAATATGTACATATTAAGCCCTCACATTGTAACAACAAATTAGCACATAACTTAAAAACATTTTTTGACAAGAATTGCCAGTGTGTGGCAAACAGTAAATTGGTGTTCCTTTTTAAACAAAGCCATTTAGTTGACACAGCCAGTTACCCATAACACATAATTCAAAAAAGAACGGGAAAGCAAATTTTCCTCTGATTGGCTCATCTGTGTCCAAAAAGTGGCAGTGAACATCACTTCACTTAAAGATGACCTAATGCCGCATGACATTCCTTCATTTTATGTGTGTGTGTGTTCATTTAAACAGACCTATTTACACAGCATATATCCAAAGGGCCTTTTGAAAGAGCTGTGGACTGTGTGGCTTCTAATGGTCATACTAGTGTTGTTCAGCGGTCTAACAGATGGCCAATCAAATCAAAGAAAGTGGGAGAAGAAGCACAAATTATATATTGACACTTCAGTTTTCAAGGTGAAAAAGCGTAGCTAAACATTTAAAACTATTTGAAAACAAAACTTTTTTCAAATAGTTTGAAATGTTTAGGTACTAATTTTCCTAAGTACTTTTCCACATTCTACTCAGTCTTGTGCACAGTTGGGTGCTCAAGCATTTCAACGTACATTTGGCCATGAGCACAGAAAGCTGTGTTCTAGAGCAGGGGTTCTCAACTCCAGTCCTCACGACCCACTGCTCTGCATATTGTGTATGTCTCCCTTGTTAAACACACCTGATTCAGATCCTCAGCTCATTAGGATGAGACTATGTCTACCCTAACGAGCTGAGGATCTGAATCAGGTGTGTTAAACAAGGGAGACATACACGATATGCAGAGCAGTGAGGACTAAGAGTTGATACCTGTTTAAAGGATTTTGATTTAAGTAAAGTACAAGTCAAGTCAATCAAATCCAAGCAAGTGAAGTCAAGCCAAGCAAGCCAAGTGAAGTCAGCAAGTCAAGTCAAGTCAAGCCAGCCAAATCAAGACAAGCCAAGTCAAGCCAAGTCAAACCAAGCAAGTCAAGTCAGCCAAGCAAAGTCAAGTCAAGATGAAGCGACAAGTCAAGCCAAGTGAAGCCAAGTCAAGTCAAGCCAGCAAGTCGACAAGCCAAGTCAAGCCAAGTGACAAGTCAAGTCAAGAGAAGTGACAAGTCAAGTCAGAGTCAAGTCAAGCCAAGTCAAAGTCAAGTCAAGTGAAGTGTCAAGTGAAGTGTCAAGTGAAGTGTCAAGTGAAAGTGTCAAGTGAAGTGTCAAGTGAAGTGTCAAGTGAAGTGTCAGAGTGAAGTGATCAAGTGAAGTGTCAAAGTGAGAGTGTCAAGTGAAGTGTCAAGTGAAGTGCAAGTGAATGTGTAAGTAAGTGAAATGTCAAGTGAAGTGATTAGATGGAAATGTCAAGTGAAAATGTCAAGTGAAATGACAGAGTTAAGTATAGAAGTGAAGTGACAGAGAATCAAGTGAAATGACGATGTCAAGTCAAGTGAAGTGACAAGTCAGAGTGAAGTGACGTGACAAGTCAAGTAATGACAAGTAGAATGAAGATGACAAGTCAGAGTCAAGTGAAGATGACAGAGTCGAAGATGACGAGTCAAGTCAAGTGAAATGACAAGTCAGTGAAAGTGAAGTGACAAGTCAGAATGAAATGAAGTGACAAGTCAGAATGAAGATGAAGATGACAAGTCAGAATGAAAATGACATGACAAGTACGATAGATGAAATGACAGTAGTCAAATCAGAATGAAATGACAAGTCAAGTCAAGTGAAATGACAAGTAGAAGATGAAGAATGACAGAGTCAGAATAAAGTGAAATGACAAGTCAAGAATGAAGATGAAAATGACAAGTCAAGTAAAATGAAAATGACAGAGTCAAGATGGAAATGACGAGACAAGTAGAATGAAATGACAAGTCAGAGATCAAATGAAATGACAGAGTCAAGAATCAGAGATGAAGATGACAAGTAGAATAGAATGAAATGACAAGTCAGAAATGAAGAATGAAATGACAAGTCAAGAATCAGAATGAAATGACAAGTCAGAGTCAAATGAAAATGACAAGTCAAGAATAGAATGAAAATGACAAGTCAGAATAAGAATGAAAATGACAGAGTCAGAATAGAATGAAAATGACAAGTCAAGTAAGAATGAAATGACAAGATCAGAAATAAGAATGAAATGACAAGTCAGAATCAGAATGAAATGACAAGATCAAGAATCAGAATGGAAATGACAGAGTAGAATAGAATGAAATGACAAGATCAGAATAGAATGAAAATGACAAGTAGAATCAGAATGAAAATGACAGAGTCAGAGTCAAATGAAATGACAAGTAAGATAGAATGAAATGACAAGTCAGAATCAGAATGAAAATGACAAGTAGAATCAGAATGAAATGACAAGTCAGAAATAGAATGAAATGACAGAGTAAGAAATAAGAATGAAATGACAAGTAAGAAATCAAGAATGAAATGACAGAGTCAAGAATCAGAGAATGAGAAATGACAAGTCAAGTAGAATGAAATGACAGTCAATCAATGAAATGACAAGAATCAGAATCAGATGAAAATGACAAGTCAAGTCAGATGAAAATGACAAGTCAGATAAAATGAAAATGACAAGTCAGAATCAAATGAAAATGACAAGTAGAATAGAATGAAATGACAGAGTAAGAATAAGAATGAAATGACAAGTCAGAATAAGAATGAAAATGACAAGATCAAATACAAGAATGAAATGACAAGTCAGAAATCAAGAATGAAATGACAAGTAGAATCAGAATGAAATGACAAGTCAGAATCAGAATGAAATGACAGAGTCAGGAATAGAATGAAATGACAAGTCAGAGTAGAGTGGAAATGACAAGTAGCAAGTCAGAATGAAATGACAAGTCAAGAGATCAGAATGAAAATGACAGAGTCAGAATCAAATGAAAATGACAAGTAGATAGATGAAATGACAAGTCAGATAAATGAAATGACAAGTCAAGAGAATAGAAATGACAATGACAGAGTGAGAATCAAGAATGAAATGACAGAGTAGAGAATAGAATGAAATGACAGAGTCAAGATAAGAATGAAATGACAAGTAGAGATCAAATGAAAATGACAGAGTCAGAATCAGAATGAAAATGACAGAGATCAGGAATAAGAATGAAATGACAAGTCAGAATCAAGTGAAGATCGACAGAGTCAAGATCAGAATGAAATGACAAGTAGAAATCAGATGAAATGACAGAGTAAGATAGAATGAAATGACAAGTCAGAATCAGAGTGGAAATGACAAGTCAGAATCAAGATGAAATGACAGAGTAGAATACAAGAGATGGAAATGACAAGTCAAGTAAGAATGACAAAGTAGGATCACAGGTCAAGAAGAGTAGCAAAGAAAGTGACAGAGTAAAGTAGAAAAAAAGTGACAGGGTCGTATTGGAATTTGTGCGTGGTGTGTGTGTGATGTGAGGAGATGATGAAACCCCCCCCGTGAGGGTGGCGTCATGAGGGTCAGAGAGAGCGCGTGTGTCGATATGTGTGAGTGACACACACTATCTGTATGTGTGTGTCACACATATCTCTCTACTTTGTATAAATATGTACATATCATATGTCATATAAATATGATACATATATGTATATAAAGTATATACATGCATGATATACATATCACATATATGCTCAAGCCCCCTGTGTGTGCAGCATAAAAAGAGAGTGTGTGTGTGTCATGATACACACACACACACATGTCATGATACA
>JAQIUQ010006410.1:0-94614 GCA_030378365.1 Hybognathus amarus
GGTTAGAGACGATTGCTCCATGCATCATTTATCCATTATAAAAAGGTGGTTTATAATGGAGATGCCTATGCGTATCTCAGCTCAGGAAGGGTCTAGAGCCTCCATTTTTGCGCTCAGGTCTAAGTCTTATTGGCCCTTTATCAATTGAGAGTTTCAAGACAATTAGAGAAACTCAAAATTCCTACCAAAAAACAACAAGCGCTAACCCCTTTGGTTTTTTGGGGGTTGAAATTTTGAAGTTTCTCTGATCTTCTCTTGGAAATCTGGATTCTGACAAGAGGGCCACGAGACAAACCTGAGCGCAAAAAAAGGCCAGGGCTCTAGACCTTCCGCAGCCTGTAATATATATCGCGATTTACGAAGTATTCATCCTATTATAAACCATCTATTCTTTATAATGGAGAAAGGTTATGCCGGGTTGTCCATACCTCAGCTCCTGGAAGGGCTCTAGAATATCATTTTCATACCCGTAAGAACTCGGAAGTTGATTGCCCTCTTATTTAATTGAGTTCAGAGATCAGAGAAACTCAAAATTTCCACCTCGAAAAAACAACCAAAGGGGTACCACTGTTGGTTCTCTTCGGGGGTCCGGAAATTTCAGTTTCTCCTCATCTCCCTCTCAAAACTTGGATTCTCTATAGAGGGCCATGAGACTTAGACCTGAGTGCAAAAATGGAGGCTCTAGACCCTTCCTGAGCTGAGATATTGCGATCTCACGTAGCATTTATCCCATTATAAACCACTATTTTTATAATGGGATAAATGCTACGTGAAATCTCAATATCTCAGCTCTGGAAGGGTCTAGAGCCTCCATTTTTGCACTCAGGTCTAAGTCTCATGGCCCTCTATTAGAATCCCAGAGTTTCAAGAAGATCAGAGAAACTCAAAATTTCGACCCCCCCAAAAAAAACGAACAGTGGTACCCCTGTATGTTTTTTTTGGGGTGCGGAGTTTTGAGTTTCTCTTGATCTCCTCAAACTCTGGATTCTATAGAGGGCCATGAGACTAGATCTGAGTGCAAAAATGGAGGCTCTAGACCCTTCCCAAGCTGAGATATCACGTGAGCATTTATCCCATTATAAACCACTATTTTTATAATGGGATAAATGCTACGTGAGTGTCCATATCTCAGCTCTGGAAGGGTCTAGAGCCTCCATTTTTGCACTCAGGTCTAAGTCTCATGGCCCTCTATCAGAATCCAGAGTTTCGAGAAGATTCAGAGAAACTCAAAATTTCTAACCCCACAAAAAAACCAAAAGGGGTAACCACTGTCGTTTCTTTGGGTCCGAAGTTCTGATGTCCCTCATCTGAAACTCCTGGATTCCAGAGAGGGCCATGGGACTTGAGACCTGGGAGCTACAATGAGGCTCTAGTACCCTTCCAGAGCTAGTAGACATCGGACATGCCCACATGAGCATTGATGCCATTGTAATATCTCAATAGTCGGCTTCTCTGTATGGCATTATAGCTATCTGGATATCTCAGCTCTAGGAAGTGGTCTAGAGCCTCCATTTTTGCACTCGGGTCTGAGTCGCATGGCCCTCTATCAGAATCGAGAGTTTCAAGGAGATTCAGAGAAACTCAAAATTTGACCCCCGCTCTCAAAAAAAACCCGAAGGGGTACCACTGTCGTTTGTTTCTTCGCGGGTTCGGCAGTTTCTCGCTGATCTTCTCGTGAAACTCTGGATTCTGACAAGAGGGCCATGGGACTTAGACCTGAGCTGCAAACTGGAGGCTCTAGACCCTCCCAGGGCTGAGATATTTAGACATTTGCAATGGCATTTATCCGAGCATGAGATATTGAGATGTTGACAGTGGCATAAATGCTACGTGGAATCCAATATCTTCAGCTCAGGAAGGGTCTAGAGCCTCCATTTTGGCGCTCAGGTCTAAGTCCCATGGCCCTCTATCAGAATCCAGAGTTTCAAGAAGATCAGAGAAACTCAAAATTTCAACTCTGCACAAAAAAAACCGACAGGGGTACCACACTTTGTTTGTTTTTTTGTGTGCGAAGAAATTTCAGTTTCTCCGATCTTCTCTAAACTCTGGATTCTGATAGAGGGCCATGAACGACCTGAGTGCAAAAATGGGAGTGCCTGGACCCTTCCAGAGCTGAAGATACTGACAACCCGCGTAGCATTCATCCCCTTATAAAAATAGTGGTTTATAATGGGAGAATGCTACGTATATCTCAGCTCAGGAAGGGTCTCAGAGCCTCCATTTTTGCACTCAGGTCTAAGTCTCATGGCCCTCTATCAGAATCCAGAGTTTCAAGGAGATCAGAGAAACTCAAAATTTCAACCCCCCCTAAAAAAACCAAAAGGGTAACACTGTTGTTGTTTTTTTGGGGTCCAAAATTTGTTTCTCTGATCTCCTGAAGCTCTGATTCTGCAGAGGCCATGAGACTTAGACCTGAGCTAAAATGAAGGCTCCAGACCCTTCCAGAGCTGATAGATGACATCTCGCGTAGCATTTATCCCATTACAAAAATAGTGGTTTATAATGGAAGAATATGCTTACTGTGGATCGCAATATCTCAGCTCAGGAAGGTCTAGAGCCTCCATTTTTGCGCTGAGGTTTAAGTCTCATGGCCCTCCTATCAGAATCCAGAGTTTCAAGAAGATCAGAGAAACTCAAAATTTCAACCCCCCCAAAAAAACCAAAAGGGGAACACTGGTCGCGAGTTTCTCGGGTCAAGTTCAGTTTCTCTCACGCCTCCTCTTGCAAGCTCTGGACTCCCAGAGAGGGCCATGAGACTTAGAGCCTGAGCTGCAAGCGGACTAGGTCTGACACCTTCCAGAGCTGAGATATGGACAAACCGGTGGTACGCATACTCCATCCTCCCATTAGAAAGAGAGAGGGGTTGATATACGGGCAGACATGCTACGCTGGGGCATCCACAGCCCAGGCCCAAGGGTCTAGAGCCTCCATCTTCTGCCTGTAGGTCTGTCAGTCTCGTGGCCCTCTATCAGAATCCGGAGTATTCAAGGAGATCAGAGAAACTCAAAAGTTCAGCCACCCCGAAAAAACCTGAAAGGGGTAACACTGTTGCTGTTTTTCTTGGGGTTCGCACTCTTTTCTTGTTCCTCTGATCCTCCCTGAAGCTCTGGATCTCGCCAGAGGCTGCCACTGAGCAGTGAGACCTGAGTGCAAGAATGCAGGCCCTGAGACCCTTGCAGTGCCTGACAGATATGGCAACAAACTGTGCGCAGCATTTATCCCATTACAAGAATAGTGGCTTCATAAAATGCGGATAGAGTGCTACGTGGATCGCAATATCTCCAGCTCAGGAAGGGTCTAGAGCCTCCATTTTTGCGCTCAGGTCTGAAGATCTGATGGCCCTCTGGGCAGAATCCAGAGTATTCAGATAAGTTCAGAGGAAAACTCAAAATTTTCAACCCCCGCCAAAACCAAAGGGGTAACAGTGCCGGGTTTGTTTTTTTGGGCTCAGACTTTTGAGTTCTCTTGATTCTCCTTGAAGCTCTTGGATTTCCGACAAGAGGGCATGAGACTGAAGCACCTGAGCGCATAACTGGCAAGGCTTGAGTACTTTCCAAGAGCCTAGAGATAATGGACAACCCGCTAGCATCATCTATCCCATTAGAAAAGAGTGGTTTATGTAGGGAGAATGCTGCGATGGGCTGACCCAGCTCAGAGGAAGGGTCTAGAGCCTGCATTTTTGCTGCTCAGGTCTAAGTCTCTTGGCCCTCTAGCAAGAATCCAGAGTTTCAGGAGACTCAGAGAAACTCAAAATCTCAACCACCCCGAAAAAACGCAAAGGGGTAACACTGCTGTTGTTCTTCTGGGTTAAGTTCGAGGTTCTCCTATTTCTCCATCTCTGGAAATTCCATCTACATAGGCTACGCCTAGACCAGAGTGAGCCAAAGTGGAGGTCAGACCTTTCCTGAGCTGAGATGGCGCGAGTTGCCTAAGCATTCAAATCCTATTATAAAACACTGTGTTCATAACTGGAGATAAATGCTATGCGGGTGTGATCCATACACCCAGTCCCTGGAAAGGGTCTATGAGATATTCCAATTTTTGCACTCTAGGCCTTAGTTCTCATGGCCCTCTATTCAGAATCCAGAGTTTCAAGAAGATCAGAGAAAACTCGAAATTTCAACCCTCTAAAAAATAAACAGAGGGTACCCCTCTGGTTTTGTTTTGGGGGGGGGTCTCAAATGTTGAGTTCCTCTTGATCTCTGAAACTCTGGATTCCCACAAGAGGGCCATGAGACTGAGATCTTGAGTGCAAGATGGAGGCCTAGACCTTTCGAGCCTGTAGAGTATTGGTCACTCCCGCGCAAGCATTGATCCCATTATAAACCACTAGTGGTTTATAATGGGATAAATGCTATCGTGGGATCGCATATCTCAGCTCAGGAAGGGTCTAGAGCCTCCATTTTTGCACTCAGGTCTAAGTCTCATGGCCCTTATCAGAATCCAGAGTTTCAAGGAGATCAGAGAAAGACTCAAAACTCCAACCCCCCCAAAAAACCAAAGGGGTAACACTGTCTGTTTGTTTTTTTGGGGGGGTCGAAATTTTGAGTTTCTCTGATCTTCTTGAAACTCTGGATTCTGATAGAGGGCCATGAGACTAGACCTGAGTGCAAAATGGAGGCCCTAGACCCTTCCAGAGCTGAGATATGGACATCCTGCGTAGCATTTATCCCATTATAAAAATAGTGGTTTATAATGGGATGAATGCTACTGGCATTACAATATCTCAGCTCAGGAAGGGTCTAGAGCCTCCATTTTCGGCTCAGGTCTAAGTCTCATGGCTCTCTATCAGAATCCAGAGTTTCAAGAAGATCAGAGAAACTCAAAATTTCGACCACCCCAAAAAAACAACAAGGGGTAACACTGTTGTTTTTTCGGGGGTCGAAATTTTGAGTTTCTCTGATCTCCTTGAAACTCTGGATTCTGATAGAGGGCCATGAGACTTAGACCTGAGTGCAAAAATGGAGGCTCTAGACCCTTCCAGAGCTGAGATATGGACAACCCGCATAGCATTTATCCCATTATAAAAATAGTGGTTTATAATGGGATAATGCTACGTATATCTAGCTCAGGAAGGGTCTAGAGCCTCCATTTTTGCACTCAGGTCTAAGTCTCATGGCCCTCTATAAGAATCCAGAAGTTTCAAGGAGATCAGAGAAACTCAAAATTTCACCCCCCCCCAAAAAAAACCCAAAGGGTACCACTGTTGTTGTTTTTGGGGGTCGAAATTTTGAGTTTCTCTGATCTTCTTGAAATTCTGGATTCTGATAGAGGGCCATGAGACTTAGACCTGAGTGCAAAAATGGAGGCTCTAGACCCTTCCAGGGCTGAGATATGAACATTCAGCATAGCATTTATCCCATTATGAAAATAGTGGTTTATAATGGGATAAATGCTGCGCAGGGTCTCAATCTGTCAGCTCAGGAAGGGTCTAGAGCCTCCATTTCTGTGCTCAGGTCTAAGTCTCATGGCCCTCTAACTAGAATCCAGAGTTTCAAGGAGATCAGAGAAACTCAAAATTTCAACCCCCAAAAAAAACCCAAAGGGTAACACCTGTTGTTTTTCTGTGAGGGGTCGAAATTTTGAGTTTCTCTGATCTCCTGAAACTCTGGATTCTGATAGAGGGCCATGAGACTTAGACCTGAGTGCAAAAATGGAGGCTCTAGACCCTTTCCAGAGCTGAGATATGAACAATCCAGCGTAGCATTTATCCCATTATAAAAATAGTGGTTTATAATGGGATAATGCTACATATATCTCAGCTCAGGAAGGGTCTAGAGCCTCCATTTTTGCACTCAGGTCTAAGTCTCATGGCCCTCTATAAGAATCCAGAGTTTCAAGGAGATCAGAGAAACTCAAAATTTCAACCCCCCAAAAAAACCAAAGGGGTAACACTGTTGTTTTTTTTTGGGGCCAAAATGTTGAGTTTCTCTTGATCTTCTTGAAACTCTGGATTCTGATAGAGGGCAATGAGACTTAGACCTGAGTGCAAAAATGGATGCTCTAGACCCTTCCAGAGCTGAGATAAGGACATCTCGCGTAGCATTTATCCCATTATAATAATAGTGGTTTATAATGGGATAAATGCTACGTGGGATCGCAATATCTCAGCTCAGGAAGGGTCTAAGAGCCTCCATTTTGCGCTCAGGTCTAAGTCTGATGGCCCTCTATCAGAATCCAGAGTTTCAAGAAGATCAGAGAAACTCAAAATTTCAACCCCCCCAAAAAAACCAAAGGGGTAACACTGTTGTTTTTTTGGGGGTCGAAATTTTGAGTTTCTCTGATCTTCTTGAAACTCTGGATTCTGATAGAGGGCCATGAGACTTAGACCTGAGTGCAAAAATGGAGGCCTAGACCCTTCCAGAGCTGAGATATGGACAACCCGCGTAGCATTTATCCCATTATAAAAATAGTGGTTTATAATGGAATAATGCTACGTATATCTCAGCTCAGGAAGGGTCTAGAGCCTCCATTTTTGCACTCAGGTCTAAGTCTCATGGCCCTCTATAAAAATCCAGAGTTTCAAGGAGATCAGAGAAACTTAAAATTTCAACCCCCCCCAAAAAACCAAAGGGGTAACACTGTTTTTTTTTTTGGGGGGGGTCGAAATTTTGAGTTTCTCTGATCTTCCTGAAACTCTGGATTCTGATAGAGGGCAATGAGACTTAGACCTGAGTGCAAAATGGATGTTCTAGACCCTTCCAGAGCTGAGATATGGACATCCCGCATAGCATTTATCCCATTATAAAAATAGTGGTTTATAATGGGTTAAATGCTACGTGGGATCGCAATATCTCAGCTCAGGAAGGGTCTAGAGCCTCCATTTTTGCGCTCAGGTCTAAGTCTCATGGCCCTCTATAAGAATCCAGAGTTTCAAGGAGATCAGAAAAACTCAAAATTTCACCCCCCAAAAAAACCCCCAAAGGGGTAACACTGTTGTTTTTTTTTTATTGGGTAAAAATTTTAAGTTTCTCTGATCTTCTTGAAACTCTGGATTCTGATAGAGGGCCATGAGACTTAGGCCTGAGTGCAAAAATGGAGGTCCTAGACCCTTCCAGAGCTGAGATATGGACAACCCACGTATCATTTATCCCATTATAAAAATAGTGGTTTATAATGGGTTAAATGCTACGCGGGATCTCAATATCTCAGCTCAGGAAGGGTCTAGAGCCTCCATTTTGGCGCTCAGGTCTAAGTCTGATGGCCCTCTATCAGAATCCAGAGTTTCAAGAAGATCAGAGAAACTCAAAATTTCAACCCCCCCCCAAAAAAAACCAAAGGGGTAACACTGTTGTTTTTTTTGGGGGTCGAAATTTTGAGTTTCTCTGATCTTCTTGAAACTCTGGATTCTGATAGAGGGCCATGAGACTTAGACCTGAGTGCAAAAATGGAGGCCCTAGACCCTTCCAGAGCTGAGATATGGACAACCCGCGTAGCATTTATCCCATTATAAAAATAGTGGTTTATAATGCGAGTAAATGCTACGCAATATCTCAGCTCAGGAAGGGTCTAGAGCCTCCATTTTTGCGCTCAGGTCTAAGTCTCATGGCCCTCTATAAGAATCCAGAGTTTCAAGGAGATCAGAAAAACTCAAAATTTCAACCCCCCCAAAAAAAACCAAAGGGGTAACACTGTTGTTTTTTTTGGGGGTCGAAATTTTGAGTTTCTCTTGATCTTCTTGAAACTCTGGATTCTAAAAGAGGGCCATGAGACTTAGACCTGAGTGCAAAAATGGAGGCCCTAGACCCTTCCAGAGCTGAGATATGGACAAACCCGCGTAGCATTTATCCCATTATAAAAATAGTGGTTTATAATAGGGATAATGCTACGTATATCTCAGCTCAGGAAGGGTCTAGAGCCTCCATTTTTGCGCTCAGGTCTAAGTCTCATGGCCCTCTATAAGAATCCAGAGTTTCAAGGAGATCAGAGAAACTCAAAATTTCAACCACCCCAAAAAAACCAAAGGGGTAACACTGTTGTTTTTTTTGGGGGGGTCGAAATTTTGAGTTTCTCTGATCTTCCTGAAACTCTGGATTCTGATAGAGGGCAATGAGACTTAGACCTGAGTGCAAAAATGGATGTTCTAGACCCTTCCAGAGCTGAGATATGGACATCCCGCATAGCATTTATCACATTATAAAAATAGTGGTTTATAATGGGTTAAATGCTACGCGGGATCTCAATATCTCAGCTCAGGAAGGGTCTAGAGCCTCCATTTTGGCGCTCAGGTCTAAGTCTGATGGCCCTCTATCAGAATCCAGAGTTTCAAGAAGATCAGAGAAACTCAAAATTTCAACCCCCCCCAAAAAAAACAAAGGGGTAACACTGTTGTTTTTTTTGGGGGTCGAAATTTTGAGTTTCTTCTGATCTTCTTGAAACTCTGGATTCTGATAGAGGGCCATGAGACTAGACCTGAGTGCAAAATGGAGGCCCTAGACCCTTCCAGAGCTGAGATATGGACAACCCGCGTAGCATTTATCCCATTAGAAAAATAGTGGTTTATAATGGGATAAATGCTACGTGGGATCGCAATATCTCAGCTCAGGAAGGGTCTAGAGCCTCCATTTTTGCGCTCAGGTCTAAGTCTGATGGCCCTCTATCAGAATCCAGAGTTTCAAGAAGATCAGAGAAACTCAAAATTTCAACCCCCCCAAAAAAACCAAAGGGGTAACACTGTTGGTTTTTTTTGGGGGGTCAAAATTTTGAGTTTCTCTGATCTTCTTGAAACTCTGGATTCTGATAGAGGGCCATGAGACTTAGACCTGAGTGCAAAAATGGATGCTCTAGACCCTTCCAGAGCTGAGATATGGACAAACCCGCGTAGCATTTATCCCATTATAAAAATAGTGGTTTATATAGGGATAATGCTACGTATATCTCAGCTCAGGAAGGGTCTAGAGCCTCCATTTTTGCGCTCAGGTCTAAGTCTCATGGCCCTCTATCAGGAATCCAGAGTTTCAAGGAGATCAGAGAAACTCAAAATTTCAACCACCCCAAAAAAACCAAAGGGGTAACACTGTTGTTGTTTTTTGGGGTTGATATTTTTAGTTTCTCTGATCTTCTTGAAACTCTGGATTCTGATAGAGGGCCATGAGACTTAGACCTGAGTGCAAAAATGGAGGCCCTAGACCCTTCCAGAGCTGAGATATGGACAACCCGCGTAGCATTTATCCCATTAGAAAAATAGTGGTTTATAATGGGATAAATGCTACGTGGGATCGCAATATCTCAGCTCAGGAAGGGTCTAGAGCCTCCATTTTTGCGCTCAGGTCTAAGTCTGATGGCCCTCTATCAGAATCCAGAGTTTCAAGAAGATCAGAGAAACTCAAAATTTCAACCCCCCCAAAAAAACCAAAGGGGTAACACTGTTGTGGTTTTTTTTGGGGTCGAAATTTTGAGTTTCTCTGATCTTTCTTGAAACTCTGGATTCTGATAGAGGGCCATGAGACTTAGACCTGAGTGCAAAAATGGATGGCTCTAGACCCTTCCAGAGCTGAGATATGGACAAACCCGTAGCATTTATCCCATTATAAAAATAGTGGTTTATATATGGGATAATGCTACTGTACAATATCTCAGCTCAGGAAGGGTCTAGAGCCTCCATTTTTGCGCTCAGGTCTAAGTCTCATGGCCCTCTATCAGAATCCAGAGTTTCAAGGAGATCAGAGAAACTCAAAATTTCAACCACCCCAAAAAAACCAAAGGGGTAACACTGTTGTTGTTTTTTTGGGGTCGAATTTTTTTGTTTCTCTGATCTTCTTGAAACTCTGGATTCTGATAGAGGGCCATGAGACTTAGACCTGAGTGCAAAAATGGAGGCCCTAGACCCTTCCAGTGCTGAGATATGGACAATCCGCGTAGCATTTATCCCATTATAAAAATAGTGGTTTATAATGGGATAAATGCTACGTGGATCGCAATATCTCAGCTCAGGAAGGGTCTAGAGCCTCCATTTTTGCGCTCAGGTCTAAGTCTCATGGCCCTCTATCAGAATCCAGAGTTTCAAGAAGTTCAGAGAAACTCAAAATTTCAACCCCCCCAAAAAAACCAAAGGGGTAACACTGTTCGGGTTTTTTTTGGGGTCAAAATTTTGAGTTTCTCTGATCTTCTTGAAACTCTGGATTCTGATAGAGGGCCATGAGACTTAGACCTGAGTGCAAAAATGGATGCTCTAGACCCTTCCCAGAGCTGAGATATGGACAAACCCGCGTAGCATTTATCCCATTATAAAAATAGTGGTTTATATAGGGATAATGCTACGTCATATCTCAGCTCAGGGAAGGGTCTAGAGCCTCCATTTTTGCGCTCAGGTCTAAGTCTCATGGCCCTCTATCAGAATCCAGAGTTTCAAGGAGATCAGAGAAACTCAAAATTTCAACCACCCCAAAAAAACCAAAGGGGTAACACTGTTGTTGTTTTTTTGGGGTTACGAATATTTTTAGTTTCTCTGATCTTCTTGAAACTCTGGATTCTGATAGAGGGCCATGAGACTTAGACCTGAGCGCAAAAACGGAGGCTCTAGACCCTTCCTGAGCTGAGATATTGCGATTCCACGTAGTATTCATCCTATTATAAACCACTATTTTTATAATGGGATAAATGCTATGCGGGTTGTCCATATCTCAGCTCTGGAAGGGTCTAGAGCATCCATTTTTGCACTCAGGTCTAAGTCTCATTGCCCTCTATCAGAATCCAGAGTTTCAAGAAGATCAGAGAAACTCAAAATTTCGACCCCCAAAAAAACAACAGTGGTACCCCTTTGGTTTTTTGGGGGGGTTGAAATTTTGAATTTCTCTGATCTCCTTGAAACTCTGGATTCTTATAGAGGGCCATAAGACTTAGACCTGAGTGCAAAAATGGAGGCTCTAGATCCTTTCTGAGCTGAGATTTACGTAGCATTATCCCATTATAAACCACTATTTTTATAATGGGATAAATGCTACGCAGGTTGTCCATATCTCAGCTCTGGAATGGTCTAGGGCCTCCATTTTTGCACTCAGGTCTAAGTCTCATGGCCCTCTATCAGAATCCAGAGTTTCAAGAAGATCAGAGAAACTCAAAATTTCGACCCCCCAAAAAAACAACAGTGTTACCCCTTTGTTTTTTTTTGGGGGGGTTGAAATTTTGAGTTTCTCTGATCTCCTTGAAACTCTGGATTCTTGTAGAGGGCCATGAGACTTAGACCTGAGCGCAAAATGGAGGCTCTAGACCCTTCCTGAGCTGAGATATGACACGTAGCATTTATCCCTATATAAACCACTATTTTTATAATGGGATAAATGCTACGCGGGTTGTCCATATCTCAGCTCTGGAAGGGTCTAGGGCCTCCATTTTGGCACTCAGGTCTAAGTCTCATGGCCCTCTATCAGAATCCAGAGTTTCAAGAAGATCAGAGAAACTCAAAATTTCTACCCCACAAAAAAAACAACAGTGTTACCCCTTTGGGTTTTTTTGGGGGGTTGAAATTTTGAGTTTCTCTGATCTCCTTGAAACTCTGGATTCTGATAGAGGGCCATGAGACTTAGACCTGAGTGCAAAAATGGAGGCCCTAGACCCTTCCAGAGCTGAGATATGGACAACCCACATAGCATTTATCCCATTATAAAAATAGTGGTTTATAATGGGATAATGCTACGTATATCTCAGCTCAGGAAGGGTCTAGAGCCTCCATTTTTGCACTCAGGTCTAAGTCGCATGCCCCTCTATAAGAATCCAGAGTTTCAAGGAGATCGAGAGAAACTCAAAATTTCACCCCCCCCCCCAAAAAAAACCCAAAGGGGTACCACTGTTGTTGTTTTTTGGGGGTTGAAATTTTGAGTTTCTCTGATCTTCTTGAAATTCTGGATTCTGATAGAGGGCCATGAGACTTAGACCTGAGTGCAAAAATGGATGCTCTAGACCCTTCCAGGGCTGAGATATGGACATCCCGCATAGCATTTATCCCATTATGAAAATAGTGGTTTATAATGGGATAAATGCTACGCAGGATCTCAATATCTCAGCTCAGGAAGGGTCTAGAGCCTCCATTTTGGCGCTCAGGTCTAAGTCTCATGGCCCTCTAACAGAATCCAGAGTTTCAAGAAGATCAGAGAAACTCAAAATTTCAACCCCCCAAAAAAACCCAAAGGGGTAACACTGTTGTTTTTTTGTGGGTAGAAATTTTGAGTTTCTCTGATCTTCTTGAAACTCTGGATTCTGATAGAGGGCCATGAGACTTAGACCTGAGTGCAAAAATGGAGGCCCTAGACCCTTCCAGAGCTTAGATATGGACAACCCGCGTAGCATTTATCCCATTATAAAAATAGTGGTTTATAATGGGATAATGCTACGTATATCTCAGCTCAGGAAGGGTCTAGAGCCTCCATTTTTGCACTCAGGTCTAAGTCTCATGGCCCTCTATAAGAATCCAGAGTTTCAAGGAGATCAGAGAAACTTAAAATTTCAACCCCCCCAAAAAAACCAAAGGGGTAACACTGTTGTTTTTTTTTGGGCCAAAATGTTGAGTTTCTCTGATCTTCTTGAAACTCTGGATTCTGATAGAGGGCAATGAGACTTAGACCTGAGTGCAAAAATGGATGCTCTAGACCCTTCCAGAGCTGAGATAAGGACATCCCGCGTAGCATTTATCCCATTATAATAATAGTGGTTTATAATGGGTTAAATGCTACGCGGGATCTCAATATCTCAGCTCAGGAAGGGTCTAGAGCCTCCATTTTGCGCTCAGGTCTAAGTCTGATGGCCCTCTATCAGAATCCAGAGTTTCAAGAAGATCAGAGAAACTCAAAATTTCAACCCCCCCCCAAAAAAACCAAAGGGGTAACACTGTTGTTTTTTTGGGGGTCGAAATTTTGAGTTTCTCTGATCTTCTTGAAACTCTGGATTCTGATAGAGGGCCATGAGACTTAGACCTGAGTGCAAAATGGAGGCCCTAGACCCTTCCAGAGCTGAGATATGGACAACCCGCGTAGCATTTATCCCATTAGAAAAATAGTGGTTTATAATGGGATAAATGCTACGTGGGATCGCAATATCTCAGCTCAGGAAGGGTCTAGAGCCTCCATTTTTGCGCTCAGGTCTAAGTCTCATGGCCCTCTATAAGAATCCAGAGTTTCAAGAAGATCAGAAAAACTCAAAATTTCAACCCCCCAAAAAAACCAAAGGGGTAACACTGTTGTTTTTTTGGGGGGTCAAAATTTTTGAGTTTCTCTGATCTTCTTGAAACTCTGGATTCTGATAGAGGGCCATGAGACTTAGACCTGAGTGCAAAAATGGAGGCTCTAGACCCTTCCAGAGCTGAGATATGGACAATCCCACGCAGCATTTATCCCATTATAAATAACTAGTGGTTTATAATGGGATAAATGCTACGCAGGATGTCCATATCTCAGCTCTGGAAGTGTCTAGAGCCTCCATTTTTGCACTCAGGTCTAAGTCTCATGGCCCTCTATAAGAATCCAGAGTTTCAAGAAGATCAGAAAAACTCAAAATTTCAACCCCCCCAAAAAAACCAAAGGGGTAACACTGTTGTTTTTTTGGGGGCTCAAAATTTTGAGTTTCTCTGATCTTCTTGAAACTCTGGATTCTGATAGAGGGCCATGAGACTTACACCTGAGTGCAAAATGGAGGCTCTAGACCCTTCCAGAGCTGAGATATTGACAACCCATGTAGCATTTATCCCATTATAAACAACTAGTTGTTTATAATGGGATAAATGCTACGCAGGATGTCCATATCTCAGCTCTGGAAGTGTCTAGAGCCTCCATTTTTGCACTCAGGTCTAAGTCTCATGGCCCTCTATAAGAATCCAGAGTTTCAAGAAGATCAGAAAAACTCAAAATTTCAACCCCCCCAAAAAAAACCAAAGGGGTAACACTGTTGTTTTTTTGGGGGGTCGAAATTTTGAGTTTCTCTGATCTTCTGAAACTCTGGATTCTGATAGAGGGCCATGAGACTTACACCTGAGTGCAAAATGGAGGCTCTAGACCCTTCCTGAGCTGAGATATTGCAATCCCACGTAGCATTTATCCCATTATAAACAACTATTTTTATAATGGGATAAATGCTACGCAAGATGTCCATATCTCAGCTCTGGAAGTGTCTAGAGCCTCCATTTTTGCACTCAGGTCTAAGTCTCATGGCCCTCTATAAGAATCCAGAGTTTCAAGAAGATCAGAAAAACTCAAAATTTCAACCCCCCAAAAAAAACCAAAGGGGTAACACTTGTTTTTGTTTTGGGGGGGGCAAAATTTTGAGTTTCTCTGATCTTCTTGAAACTCTGGATTCTGATAGAGGGCCATGAGACTTACACCTGAGTGCAAAATGAAGGCTCTAGACCCTTCCTGAGCTGAGATATTGCAATCCCACGTAGCATTTATTCCATTATAAACAACTATTTTTATAATGGGATAAATGCTATGCAGGATGTCCATATCTCAGCTCTGGAAGTGTCTAGAGCCTCCATTTTTGCACTCAGGTCTAAGTCTCATGGCCCTCTATAAGAATCCAGAGTTTCAAGAAGATCAGAAAAACTCAACATTTCAACCCCCCAAAAAAACCAAAGGGGTAACACTGTTGTTGTTGTTTTTGGGGGGGCAAAATTTTGAGTTTCTCTGATCTTCTTGAAACTCTGGATTCTGATAGAGGGCCATGAGACTTACACCTGAGTGCAAAAATGAAGGCTCTAGACCCTTCCTGAGCTGAGATATTGCGATCCCACTTAGCATTTATCCCATTATAAACAACTATTTTTATAATGGGATAAATGCTACGCAGGATGTCCATATCTCAGCTCTGGAAGTGTCTAGAGCCTCCATTTTTGCACTCAGGTGTAAGTCTCATGGCCCTCTATCAGAATCCAGAGTTTCAAGAAGATCAGAAAAACTCAAAATTTCAACCCCCCAAAAAAATACAAAGGGGTAACACTGTTGTTGTTTGAGGGTCAAATTTTGAGTTTCTCTGATCTTCTTGAACTGCAAGAGATTGCGAAGAAGATCAGAGAAACTCAACATTTTTGACCCCCCCAAAAAAAAAAAAACGAAAGGGTGACACTGTCATTTTTTCGGGGGAGGTGGAAATTTGAGTTTCTCTTTCTCAAGTCTGGAAGTAATGGATAGCGTAGAATAAATTCATATATATATATAATTTAATATAGTTAGATTCTTCCTGGAGTGTCAATCAACTTTATTATGGACTCATTCCAACAAGTGCTACAAATTTCAGGAATTGGTGGGTGGAACACCAAGGACTGTGTCCACAAAGTGTTGGACAACATGTACTTGACAGCTAAGTCCCCTTTTGTACGCAGCCTAAGTGTTCCAAGTTAACAGTTGTGAAATGGCATTGCATTTATCTGCAGTATTGGTAGTGGATGCAGAGGAAACATATTTTTGCTTACAAATGTGGGGACTTTGGGCATGTTGCAGATTGCCTTGTGCATATATCTAAATCGTTTGTCTTTTTCAGACTTTACAGAAGGGAGCATGAAATACAGTTCAGCAGCCACTGAGGAGTGCATGAGGCTGAATGTATCTGAGCACCTCAGAGCACGCATTGCAAAGACTTGGAGGTGGAAGATTCACTACGCCCTGATGAGCCAAGCCTACAGGACTTGAATAAAGAGTTCAATTAAAGGGATCACTTTGAAATAAATTTTTCGAAGTGAATAATATCCAAAATATAGGTTCATCCAAAATATAGGTGTCTTTGTTTCCACAGTATTTTCAATTTTGATATTTTTAGGTCAAACCATTCTTGTCTGTCAGTCATATAATGCAGGTCTATTGTCACCACCTCAAAGAGCATGCACAGAAAAGTCTAGATTAAACATGACTTAATGATTTGTAAATGTAAGTACACATTGATGGCTAAGACACGAAACGAGCGGTTTGTGTGAGAGAAACGAACAGTATATATATAGGTCCTGCGCATGTGCCGGAAGTCATCTCTTGCGTGTGTACGTCACTCATTGTTTACACAGAGACTTCGGAAGTGTTACCTTTCACTGTGAAGATCTAAACATTAAGATATACAGGAAATCGCAATGGAAGACGATTTTAATATATCTACATGTGTGTATATATATATATATATATATATATATAATAACAATATAAATACTGTTCGTTTTCTCACACAAACCGCTAATTTAGTGTCTTAGGCCATCAATGTGTACTTAATTTACGAGTCATTAAATCATTTTTAATTTGGACTTCTCTGTACATGGTCTTTTAGGAGATCCCCACAGACTTCTATTTAATGACTGACAGACAAGAACAGTTTGACCGAAAAATATAAAAATTGAAAATACTGTGGAAACAGACACCTACATTTTGGATGCCCTTGAGGTAAGCTAAAACATATCAAAAATTTATTTCAAAGTGAACTATCCCTTTAAATTACATCCTTATTCATTCATAATTCTGCCTCCTCTGTACATTGTGTTTGATATATCTGGTGCCAATTCTAATGCCATTCTAATGCCATTATTTTTGAATAAAGATGCCATATTGAATTGTTATTTATTTTTTATAACTGTAGTGCTTTATGTATGTTGTCCCATGTTTCCAGGAAGTGGAGGACATGTTTTCTGTGCTTTGATGTTCTCCTATGCTTTGTACATGTGTTTGTGCTAATAAAGCTCCTTCTTTGAATAAATAGCACGTACCTGGCAAATGTTCCTTTCCTCAATAAATTCATGTCCTTGATGGTAATAATAGTTTAGTCTTAACAATGACATGAATATACAACATATCATATGTATAAATAAATTATTATTATAATTTTATGTAAGCTGATCAATAGTAACAGATCTGCCAACCAATCACAAGTGATTTTCTTGTTTAAATGTAGTGATTTCAACCAATACTGAGTGAGGAAATTCAAGCCAGGCAAAATTAAACATTAACCCAAATTAAACATGATTTAATAACTCGTAAATTAAGTACACATTGATGGCCTAAGAATTCGAAATGAGCGGTTTGTGTGAGAAAACAGAACAGTATTTATATTGTTATTGTGTATTATATATACATATTTAGATATATCGAAATTGTCTTCCATTGCGATTTCCTGTATATCTTAATGTTTAGATCTTCACAGTGAAAGGTAAAACTTCCGAAATCTGTGTAAACAATGAGTGACGTACACACCGAGAGATCACTTCCTGCACATGCGCAGACCTATATATATATATATATAATGTTTGTTTTCTCACACAAACCACTCGTTTCATGTCTTAGCCGTCAATGTGTACTTCCATTAACGAGTCATTAAATCTTGTTTAATTTGGACTTCTCTGTGCATGCTCTTTGAGGTGATAGACCTCAAAGACCTCATAGACCTCCATTATATGACTGACAGACAAGAACGGTTTGACCTAAAAATATTAAAATTGAAAATACTGTGGAAACAAAGAAACCTACATCTTGGATGCCCTTGAGGTAAGCTAAAACATCAACAATTAATTTCAAAGTGATCCCTTTAATTGAACTCTTTATTCAAGTCCTGTAGGCTTGGCTCATCAGGGCGTAGTGAATCCTCCACCTCCAAGTCTTTGCGACGTGCTTGAGGTGCTCAGACATGTTCAGCTTGATGTACTCCTCAGTGGAACCGGAACCGGCTGAACCAGATTTCATGCTCCCTTCTGTAAAGTTGAAAAAGACAAATGATTTAGATATATGCAAAGGTAATCTGCAATCATCCCCACATTTGTAAGCAAAAATATGTTTCCTCTGCATCCACAACTGTTAACTGTAACACTTAGGCTGTCTACAAAGGGGACTAAGCGGTCATGTACAGCTGGTCTACGTTACAAATGCATTTGGTTGTGAGCTTGGTTTTTTCCCCCCATTTAATTTTCACCTATTCTATGCCCAGAAAGATGTCAAATGAGAACACGCAAAAAAATGTTGTCCAACACTTTGTGGACACAGTCCTTGGTGTTCCGCCCACCAATTCTTGAAATTTGCAGCACTTGTTGGAATAAGTCCATAATAAAGTTGATTGACACTCCTGGGAGGAATCTAACTATATTAAATTATTCTAGGCTATCCATTACTTCCAGACTTGTAAAACCTACCAGGGTATCAAAGGCCTGTGCATCAGAGAGGTGATGCTCCTGTAACTCAGTCCTCCATGGTGTCAATCCTCTCTATATGGACAGCAGAAGAGACAGGCTGCGTTTTCCTTCAGGTGATGGCGGATGTCGACCAGTAGGTTCACCTTTTTCTGTAACACTGAAATAAACAAACACATTTGGTGATGATTACAATGCTCTAATTAGAATAGCAAGGTTTGCTAGCTCACAAGAGAGAAGGCGTTCAGTGTTGTCAAAAATATGGATATTTGGATAAATATCGATACTGGAAATATCTGAACGCTTACCAATACTAATTTCCCAAAGTATTCGATACTTAGCCGAGCGGTCAATTTCAGTTTTACTTTCTCTCCAAAGGCACGTTGACAAACACCCCACATGACGCACTCGTCTCATTCGCTCTGGTTAAATATCAGAAGTGAAGTTAATGTTGGAGAATAGCGCAGACATGCATTAAAAACACTGCAACCAGACATCTCGGAGAATGGCGGACACGCTTACACACCCTGAGCAGACATTCTCGAGAAAGCGCGGACACGCGCTACACACCCCTGAGCAGGCATGTCTTCGAAAAGTACTGCACAAACGCTACACACCGCGGAGCAGGCATGACAGAAGAATAGTGCGGACACGCGCTACACACCGCTGAGCAGGCATGTCGGAAAATAGAGCGGACACGCGCTACACACCGCGAGCAGGCATGTCGGAGAATGGTGCGGACACACGCTACACACCGCGAGCAGGCATGTCGGAAAATAGTGCGGACACGCGATACACACCGCGAGCAGGCATGTCGGAAAATGGTGCGGACAACGCGTGCACACCGAGCAGACATCTCTCGGAGACTAAGCGCGGAGACGCGCTGACACACCGCGAAGCAGACATCTCAGGACTAGCACGGACACTCACCGAACACACCGTGAGCAGGCATGTCGGAAAATAGTGCGGACACAGCGCTACACACCGCAGAGCAGACATTTCGGAGAATAGGAAGATCTTTGTTGACCTCATTGTACGCATGCGCGAGTCCGTTGGGTGGCAAGAAAACAATAGAATGACCGGCTGTAAAGACACGACAAGAACTTTCAAGAGCGTTAATCCTAGTTCACACTACATGATTTTAAAATGTCGAGCTGAACTGTGCAGTTCACACTACATGACTTGCTCTGTGTGAAATCAGGAGTGTTCAAGTGGTTGAGCCGTTCACACCAAACGACACATAGTGCATTTGATTCGCAACTGGAGCTGAAGCACTACAGGATTTGACAAGCAGGCAAAATCCACAATATATAAGCACTTTAACATCTGACGACCAGAGGAGGTTTGGAGAAAGCTCAAAATTTGTATTGGTGACAAAATTGAAGTTATTCAATTCAAAGCCCATTTGTGATTTGGGATGTCAAAAAACGTCGGTCCAACTCGCCCGTGTCTTGGCCACTATAATCTATGGGGAGACATTTATTCTTATTTAGGACCCTTCACTCATGAAATATTAAAGGCTTTCAAAAGCCTGGAGGGCTATGATTATTTTGTTTTCTCGAAAAGTTGGGCCAATCTTTCTGCCAAACAGAAAGCAGTGATAATGCTAAAAGCAACATGACATCAAGATTTTTGCTTAAACATACACGCCACTTTCAAATCAAGTGGCGTGTTATCTTTATGCATTTTGAGCTATATGCGTGTATGTCTCTGCTGTTAACTGAAACGAAGCAAAATGTAGATCTACATCTGGGAGCGATATTTTTTTCCTAGGATGGTAGGGGAAGACTCATAAATGCTATTAACCACAGTGACAGGTAGGTTTAGGTACGGGGTTGGGTCATAGATTTATATATACAGTAATGTAACGTTAAGTCAATGGCGTTCATAAACACGCTGAAAAGCGATTATGCGTGTTGGAAATACGAATTGGCGTGTTATACATGCGCCATTTCAGTGAGATCAGATTGTTAAAGCAGAGGTTAACTTAGACCTGGCCAAGCAAAGTCACAGCGTGATTCACAATTTCGCATCTTCCGTGGGTGATCTCAGAACAGAGAAATAATCACTGCTCACTGTAAAGCCGGGTAAGTCTTCATTGATAATGTTCTTATTTATCCCAACAAGCCATACAATCGACCACACAGCAATAGTGAACCATCCTCTTCTCTAAATCCTCCTCCAAACGTGCAAAACATTCAAATTACAGGTATCTACGGTGTTTCTTGCCACACGAATTCCCATGATGCAACGCGACAAACGTAAATAATGACGTCACAAAAGATCCTCCTATAGCGCGGACACGCGAGCAGGCATGTCGGAGAGATAGCGTGGCACCAGCGTTTAACACACCGAGAGTATGCATGTTGGAGAATGAGAACAGACTTAACAGGCTCCAGGGGTACCATTTAGCAGCATATAGCCTACTATGCTCAGCATCAGGGCCCGGGGTGTTTGTTGTTTGGAGAGACCTGCCCCCACTCCTGAATTAAAATCCTAAAGGAAACACTAACTCTTTTCATTTAACTTTTCTGAAACATTAACCAAGATGGCCTATTGTTGTTGATATGAGTCTGTGTTTAGTTTTTTCACCGTTTTCTTAAAGTTAACATCATCTGACTGAGGAATCTTAGACAAGTAAATATTGTTACTGTGGTTAAATGTAAATTAGCTTGTGCCTATTTAAAGGGATGCTCCACTTTTTTTGGAAATAGGCTAATTTTACCACTCCCCCAGAGTTAAACAGTTGAGTTTTACCGTTTTTAAATTAATTCAGCCGATTTTCTGATATTTAGAAGAATATCAGTAACCAGACCGTTTCTGGTCTCATTGACTTCCATAGTAGGAAAAAATATACACTATGGTAGTCAATGAGACCAGAAACTGTCTAATTACAGATATTCTTCTGAATATCAGAAAATCGGCTAAATTGATTCGAAAACGGTAAAACTCAACTGTTTAACTCTGGGGTAGTTGTAAAATTAGCCTATTTCCAAAAAAAGTGGAGTGTCCCTTTAACTCTTTTCAAATTCTGCAATTTGCCTTCATTAGCGATTATCATCAATTTGATTACACAGATACTAATTAAACTAAACAGACAATGGTATCTCTTAATTCAATAAATAAATGCCTTTAACTGAAAATTAAATGTTTAAAGGTAGTGTAGGTCAGAATTGAAAAAAAACTTTTTTTTCCAAATTTCTTTAAACTTTCTGTATATATCAATGCATAATTAAAATCTAAGTACTCTGAAAAAGAAAGTATAAAAATCGAGTGTCTGTAGACCTCTCACGACTGTTTTAAATACAGCTCATTATTTCCATTCACTTCACCCCCTCCCTTCTTGGCTCCTTCCAAAGCCACGCTCCCAAAACACACGAACGCGCAACTCCAACAGCTGAGCTGAAGACGCATTATTTACCTGAGACGAGCGGAGAGGAGAGGAAGAAGTGCATGTAGTGACATCATGTCAGAAACACATGTAAATAAAAAAATCTAACTATCATTATGAAGATAAACAAATAAGTTGTATTTTATTACTCTCTATCAAGCTAGCATATTGATATTGGTAAAGCTTACAATATTGATTCGCTAACAAGCTAGTTAGTTATCTATAAGGCAAAGCTAAAAACAGGTTGCATGATACACGTTTTTCCATTGCCATCATTTACACTGTGATGAAGAGGAATTTCATGTAAGATTCATTACGGTGTTCTGCATGTAAGAGTTTGCTTGATGAAAGCATTGTTGATTCTGTTGAGGACTACACACCCGAGACAAGTAAGTTACCCATAGACAGTATACTGTAAGACAGCAAGTACCGCATTGTCAGCTCGAGGACAGATCCGTGGTCGAGGGCGAAGCAGAGGATTTTGCTATTAGGGTCCGAGGAAGTAGAGGCCGAGGACGGGGTAGTCGAAGTGCAGGGCAAGGAGCACTTTTTAGACAAGACAAGAGGACTTGCGTCGAGTTTGCATCTTCAAGCTCAAACAAGCACGCGAACAGGTACTATCTGGATATGCGCAAGTGGGCAGGTCCTGTGTGGCAAACGGGTGGTTGCCATGGTTGCGGGAGAGTGACAGTCGCCTAAGCCAATCCGTTGTTTCGTCCCGGTTCGAAATAATGAGCTGTGTTTAGTGCAGATTAAACGGTCTAGAGTCACTCGATTTTTATACTCTTTTTTTTTTCAGAGTACTTAGATTTTAATTATGCATTGATATATATATATAGAAAGTTTAAACAAATTTGGTAAAAAGTTTTTATAAAATTCTGACCTACACTACCTTTAATCTTATTATTATACATTACTGACATTCCATCCTCCAATTTGATGCTGTTAAGTGCTTTTAAGTTACAGTATATTTTAATCTTTGATAACAGTGGGTAATAAAATACAACGGATAATGTTAGCTCTGGTCCAATTAAAAAATATTAACAAATAGAACTCAGGACATTTTTGTTCATGTAAAATATACTTCATTGTCATGTTCTATACTTGTTATATTTAGCTTTAAATAAAAAAAAAACTTCCCCTTAATATTGTGGCAGTGTTTTTCTCTGTGGTATCTGAAAATCGAGTATTTTTCAAGGTATCGTATCGAAGTTAGAAATTCTAGTACCGTGACAACACTAGAAGGCGTCTATTAAAAGTGTCTGCTCCACTGCCAATAGATCAATACTTACCACCCCAAGGCAATGGGAAGGCCACTCTCCAAGTCTCAGTCACTGCATCTATACCACAAGAAAAGTGTTTTAGAAGTTATTGTCAAATGATGAAACTGAACAGATGTATTAGAAATTAAATAATAAATATGCAATATTGTAACAATTAGAGGTACATCTATAAAACTAGCTGAACTGCAAAGTACTTTTCAGCCTTAATTGTAAAAAAAATACTAAATTACTTGGTTTCTTGTTCAAAGCAATGTGTGCACTGTGTAACAGGCAGCCAGGGTGATTTATGGAAGCTTGTTTCCGCCACTGAATAAAAAAATTAAATAAATAATTGTGACTTTTTATCTCACAATTCTGACTTTTTCTCTCACAATTGCGAGTTTATATCTCACAATTCTGACTTTATTTCTCAGAATTGCGAGATAAAAAGTCAGAATTGCGTGATAAAAAGTCGCAATTGCGAGTTATAAAGTCAGAATTGCAAGATATAAAGTCAGAATTGCGTGATATAAAGTCGCAATTGCGTGTAATAAAGTCACAATTGCGTGATATAAAGTCAGAATTGTGACGATATAAAGTCAGAATTGTGTAGATATAAAGTCAGAATTGCGAGATATAAAGTCAGAATTGCGAGATATAAAGTCAGAAATTGCGACGATATAAAGTCAGAATTGCGAGATATAAAGTCAGAATTGCGAGATATAAAGTCAGAATTGCGAGATATAAAGTCAGAATTGCGAGATATAAAGTCAGAATTGCGAAATATAAAGTCAGAATTGCGAGATATAAAGTCAGAATTGCGTGATATAAAGTCAGAATTGCGAGATATAAAGTCAGAATTGCGAGATATAAGTCAGAATTGCGTATATAAAGTCAGAATTGCAATATAAAGTGAATTACGATATAAAGTCAGAATTGCGATCATATAAAGTCAGAATTGACATATAAGTCAGAATTGTGTATATAAAGTCAGAATTGTGTGATATAAAGTCAGAATTGTGACTTATCAGGCCAATTCCAAGAGGGAAAAAAGAATAACTTTTTTCCCTCAGAATAATTTAAATCTCACAATTCTGACTTTATATCTCACAATTCTGACTTTATATCTCACAATTCTGACTTTATATCATGCATTTCTGACTTTATAATATACAATTGCAACTTTATACCTAGCATTTGACTTTAGCTCCAATTTATTTGCCAATTGTGAGAAATAATGTCAGAATTGCGAGAAAGAACTCGCAATTGTGAGGAGAAAAAAAGTCAGAATTGTGAGATAAAAAGTCGCAATTACCTTTTATATTTTTTATTCTATGGTGGAAACAAGCTTCCATAGTGATATGACCACCACCTGAATAGCAAAATAATCCTAACTGAGCTGTAGTGTGCAACTGCAGCCGACAACTCACCATGCCTGTCATGGGGGGGCTGCTGAGATCACTGCGCTGTGATCTTTTATCAGGTCTGGAGCTGGCCAGGGGACATCACTACTGGGATCGGTCATTCATGGATTTATTAGTTCCATATGGTTATACCTGATATTAAAATAATTTTGTAATTATAATTTGAAACACTCCTTACAGCACATGAGAGACAAAACAAATGGGTTAACTTAAACACCTTAAAGATGTCACTCCATCACACTACAGTGAAGTGTTGCAGTTTTACAATCAAGGATAGCATACACTAGAACATACAAGCACATTACGAGCTTTGAGTTTGTATGACCCCGACACATATTATTTTTTCATTCATTTCTGACGATATTCAGCGTAAACGCATTTGGGGGAAAGCCCATTGAACACCCAGTACGTAGTTAGCTTGATTACAAGCATGGTAGGTAGCTAGCAGCCAGATAACAACGTGCAATCTACAGTTTAGCGTCCCAAATTGATCAAATTGACATGAAACTAAATAAAAATGTGCGCTGTTAAGGTTAACGCCCTGGACATTTGCGGCAGAACCACAGCAGGTTCGTGAAGTTCAAGACAATAACGCTAAACTAGCAAACACTATAAGAACACATGGACATAGAATTCACTTAAGCTGGTCCGAACTTACCTTCAATTTAGTAGGAACCGATGGGTTCACCAGCGATCATGCCACCGATGCAGGCTGAAAATCTGTGCCGTTATTTTGTAATCTGCTGCTACTGCTTTAAAACATGCTGAATTCGCGCCACATGCCTGGCATGTTAACTCGGCCAATCAGAGTGGCTGACGTTACTGGTTGGGTTATGATGATGTGCTGCCTCAGCCAATCAGAGTGACGTTCACTGGTTTTTGACTCTGGCTGAAATCCATAACTCCAAAGCTCTTGGTAGAGCTGTCCTTCGGAGTTGGCTGTCCTTGACTTTTCTGCTGGATAGACTGGATAGGATAGACCTAATATAGTCTACCATGAAATGAAAAAATACATATATGCATGAATAAATAACTTGATTAGGATACTTAAAATAAATAAACCAGTTAAAGAAAAACAGGAAAATGTAAAAAACTAAAACAACAAACATCTGGTTATAACTGTGAATTAACATCCAAAGTTGTTATCATATATTTTGAATACTGCTTCTGTAAATGTTATGACTGAATCTTATAATTTTATTAGGTACATTTCATAAGAGTAAAATGAATAATTCTAAGCCTTGTTTGAATTTTTTTTGGTCTGATTTTCAGTTGTATATTGAGTATCTCAAATGTATTTCCAATAAAAACAAATTACAAATACAATTGTATTTGCTAAAGAATATTGAAGCTAATTGACAAAATTAATTAATGTATGCGATTTTCTTTCTTTAAGTGGTACAAATTACTGGTTTCTAACTTTCTCTTAAATCCTTATTTTACACATAATAGATTTGTCCTTTTCCCCTTTTTATTTTATTTTTCAATTCTGTCCTATTTTTATTTGTTTCTTATTCATTTATTGTCAAATTATAAAGGTCGACAGTGAAAAAGTCAAATTGAAAAAGTCGAACAGTGGTACTTAATCCTTTCGCTTTTTCACGGGTCGTAAATATTGAGTTTTTCTGATCTTCTTGAAACTCTGGTTTCTGATAGAGGGCCATGAGACTTTGACCTGAGTGCAAAATTGGAAGCTCTAGAGCCTTCCAGAGCTGAGAGTATTGCAGTATCCCATGTAGCATTTATCCTGACCATTTTTATAATGGCAGTAAATGCTACATAGGCATGTCCAGATATCAGCTCAGGAAGGGTCAGTAGCCATCTTCATTTTAGGACTCAAGTCTCATGGCCCTCTATCAGAATCCAGGGTTTCAAGAAGATCAGACAAACTCAAATAATTCTGACCCGAAATACGAAAAGGGTACGTACCACTGTCGAACTTTTTCGGTGCAAAAAAAAAGTTTGCAAAAGTCTGATCTTCTCGAAACTTCTAATAGATTCTAAATAGGCCATGAGACTTTGACCTGAGTGCAAAAATGGAGACTCTAGACACTTTCCAGGGCTGAGATGTGGACATCCCACGTAGCATTTATGCCATTATAAAAATAGTGGGTTCATGAACAGTGGAATTTTGGGACGGCGCTTGGTGCTATCGGACCCCGGGGGCCTCCTGAGTGCGGTAAAATATTTTTTTCACGACAGAAACTTTAATTAAAATGTCTATCAAAAACACTACCCGAATCTCCATTCAATAGTATTGCCGGTGGGACACGCGTTTCGGGGCCGGCGCGCTCGGCTGCCAACCCACGTCCCATTTGCCTATGGCCCAAGGACAGAATGGACCTTTCTTCGGCCTTGGACTAGCTAGAGTTACAGGAAATCGAAATACAGTGACTTGCTGGCAACCGTCCTGCCAGTACTGTAAAAATACAAGAAAACACAGGATGCACACAGGAAATGACTCTAACATGAATGCATTGATTGATTCCTAGGTTTATTTTGTTATGAATAAACAAATGTGCAATATAAAGGAAAAACCTTACGATTAAAGTTGTAATGTTATAATGTTCAAGTTTTTGTTCTAAAAAAAGAAAGATGCACACAGAAAATGACTCTAATATGACCAGATTGATTGATTTGAATATATTTAGTTTGTTACAAACAATGTGCAATCTGTAAACCAAAAACCTCAAAATTATGGTTGAAATGGTATACTGCTGGAATTTTTTTTTACCTTGAGAAAAAGCTTAAAGTATAGATCAACAAATTTGATGTTTATTAATTTATTTCATGTTGGTACATATTTGGGAAGTACACCTGTTTTGACCTGATGTCCATTGGAATGGAAAAAAAATCACAATGAAAGCAATTATATAATTTTTTTTTCATTTGTTTTCATTTATAGAAACCTCATGAGCTGGGAAAATGTACTTTTATATATTTTTCAGAAACATAATTCAGGTCTGAGGGGGGTTAATGCTTTGCCCTCACTGAATATTATCTTGCTAACAGAAGAAACTAAACAGTTTATATGAATTGAGCCTATTGCTGTTTGTGTGTTAATTCTTCATCCACATATTAAGGGTTCTACTTTTATTTTTAAATGTCTTAATTCTTTGTATGGTTGACTGACTAAATGAAATATAGTAGGTTTAAAAACCTACTTTGGCACCCCAATAATAAGGTCAATCTGTTTCAAAAAGTTCACTTTGAAATACATTTTGGATGTTAGCTTCTAGGCATCCAATATGTAGTGCTTTTTTTGCAGTTTAAATTAATTTTTAGGTAAACCGTTTTGTGTCAGTATAAATGCAGGTCTATGGTCACCACCTCAAAGACAAGCACAGAGAAGTCAAATTAAACATGATTTAAACTAAATGAAGTACACATTGATGCCTAACAAAACGATTTATATCGTTTTTTGTAACCACAGCCATGTCCAAGTGATCTAAGGCAGCGTTGGTCTGTGCATTAAAGTGCCAAGTGATCTTCGCCCAATGTTCATTTTGGGTGACTACATTTTAAGATTAATGTTTTGTTTTCCACCAAAATGATGTCTTTAGGTATGCCATTAAGGAAGTGGCTTTTTGCACAAGAAAGTGAAATTGATTATCAATTAAACAATATTTCCCTCCGAAACTCGAAACATTTAAGAGAAAGCATAAAATGAGGAAACACATGGAATACTTCTCAATAAAGTGCCATTTCATTTATTCCATTCATTCCATTTCTTTCATTTTATACTGTGAACTGTAATGAAAGAAAACTCCAATAGGCTTACCATTCTTTAAAGATTGTATAAAGAGTTATAATATTCGAAATCAGTCCTGCAGTGTGATGGAATGTGAAAACACCTGCTTTGTCAGGAAGCCGCAGTCTGGAACATTACGATATACACTGAGCTTAGCAGTTACAAATTCGCTGAGCATTTTTTTTTTTTGCTGGTAGCAAATATTACAAATAAGACAGATTTAAATTTGATACTGTCAGAACGTGTGCAGGAATTAACCTGTTTGAGCTGTCAGCTCATCCTTACATCCTCACAACAAGCCCCAGTCCTTGCCAGAACCCCAAAAAGAAGATGAATTCTGATGAATCATTTTAGACTGTTTTGAGATAAGACTACAGCTCATCAAATGACATTGACTGTTTAAGCTATAGCCTGTCTCCATCCAGGAGGAAGTAGGCTGTTTGATCTAATGCACTGTTGTTTTATCTCAGAGCTTCCACACTCTTTCATTGCACACCCTAAAAGTTCAGGGTTTTTTTTATCAATATTTTGAGTCTGGATAAATTTGCTTCTAAATTGAATAAATTGTGTATAGTAGAGGATCCCATCCCTACCAGAAATGACTTAAAATTGTTCACACTTATTTCTAATGATGTAATCAAACCAACTGTACATACTTTTGGTTACATAATACATAAGTCAGTTCAGAGTGGCAAAATTAGCTCAAAATGCTGATTAAAACTGAATGTTGATACAAACCGATGGATGGAAGCAGGAGGGAAAGGAGGAAGAGTATGTGTATAAGAGGTGGTGAACAAGAAGGAAGAGGAGAAAGAGCAAGGTGTGGAGAATGTCAAGGCTGGATCTGGCTTAAGGGTTTTCTCGTCATCCACAGAGACAACATTATCTGTGTTGTGGATAAATCCTCCAGCCGGACCTAACATGAAGACGTAATGCTGAAGCAGGATACAATCTCTCTCACTGACCAGATGCACATCTCCTCACTTTACTGTAACATGCTTTTCAGTTAGAGTTTTTACTCTAACCTTCTTGGCTTTTGCAGTTGGGTCACTGTATTTTCACAGTATACGAGGTGCTTGATAGATAGACATTTAACACATACAGTGCAATTCTATACTTGCTGTGCATACAGTATGTCATTTATTTACCTTACTACTGTAAGTTGTCATTAATTTATATATATATATATATATATATATATATATATATATTATATATTTTTTTTTTTTTCAATACAGTAATTCCAAAATTTATTTACTGTCACAATATAGTTTTTTTTCTCTTACTGCTTTGGATTCTGTGTTCTCCATTGTTTAATGAATGATCTGTAAAGTTAAAATTGCCCCACTGTGTAAGATCTCAAAGCATTGTTTAAATTTGGGTACGGGTGAAATGGTTTTTGAGGCAATTGTTTGATTTTGCCAGAAGAGTCAGAGGTTCTCTTGAATGTAGTTTGAAGATTTAGTTGTGTTTAAAGGGATAGTTCACTTTGAAATAAATTTTTGATATGTTTTAGCTTACCTCAAGGGCATCCAAGATGTAGGTGTCTTTGTTTCCACAGTATTTTCAATTTTGAGATTTTTCTAAGATTAAACCGTTGTTGTCTGTCAGTCATCCACCCTCGGTTTCACCTCAAAGAGCAGGCACAGAGAAGTCAAAATTAAACATGATTTTGTGATGAACACAGAGATTTCGTAAGTTTTACTTTTCACTGTGAAGATCTAAACATATTTAGATATACAGGAAATCACAATGGAAGACTATTTCGATATATCTAAATACGTTCAGATCTTCGCAGAGAAAGGTAAAACTTCCAAAATCTCTGTGTAAACAATGAGTGATGTACACGCGCAAACAATCACTTCTAGCGCATGATACAGACCGAAGACACCCGTGCCTTCAGATCAGTTGGACATGGCTGTGGTTACAAGAGGTAAAAACGACATAAACACTGTTCGTTTTCTCACACAAACCGCCCGTTTCCGTGTCTTAGGCCATCAATGTGTACTTACATTTACGAGTCATTAAATCATGTTTAATTTTGACTTCTTTCTGCATGCTCTTTGAGGTGAGCCAAGGGTGGACCCCTAAAACCTGCATTATATGACTGACAGACAACAACGGTTTGACCGGAAAAATATCAAAATTGAAAATACTGTGGAAACAAAGACACCTACATCTTGGATGCCCTTGAGGTAAGCTAAAACATATAAAAAATTAATTTAAAAGTGAACTATCCCTTTAAGGTTTTGAGAAAGTGAGCGATGGTTTCAAGAAATGTTTTAACAATTCAGAAAAAAAGTTAAAAAAAATTCTATGCTAATTGAATAAATGTAAATATATTGTACTGAATGTCTGTATATTCGCCACTTGCATACTGTAAGAATAAAGTAGTCCATGCAGCTGCAAAAGCCAAAACGTTTAACTCAATAAAAAGCATGTTAGGTACACATTTAAATAGACTTTTCTTTGATAATTTGATCGGAAATGGAAAATGTATGCTTGTTGGCTCGTAAATTTGCACGACAAGGCCGTTTCGATTTTTGTTTTAAAGGGATACCGTTGTCAGTCTCGTGTAAACTACAAAAACGCACATTTGTGAAAGCGGTGACGTCATGTGCAGATTTCAACAGGCAGTTGAAGAGTAGGCCTATATCTTTAAGATCACATGAAAACAACAATTGTTAAGACTTGGCTTCAATAAATATTAGCAGTCATACACTTGAAAAATTATCAGTCATACGCAGTCATTAATGTAAGCAGTCATACGCTTTTTATTGTCATCAAAGGTTCCATGAAGAAACTTTACCAAAAATGGAACCTTTCCTTTGCACAAAAGATTAGTGAAAAAAGGTTCTTTAGATAAGAAGGTTATTCAAACTATGAAAAACAATATTTCTATTAAGAACGGTTCACTGAATGTTCTACTTATGGATCTTCTGTGGCATCACTGCAAAACCCCCCTTTTGGAATAAATAATGATTTCTTAAAACACCATTTTTTGTGTTTCTATCTGTCTAGATAAAGAGCTTTGCGCTGTGATATGTTCCCCATTTAATACTTTTTTTAAAAAATGGGACATTATTCACTTAAAAGATAAGTGAAATGGTTCATATAGTGATAGGGTTGATATACAATGGAAAACTCATGAGTGGTGGCTGCAGTGCCTATAAAGCTGAGCCATTTAAACAGTAAATATGTACTGCAATATAACTAGACATTCAGACACAGTCTAGCTTATATTGACCCCCCCTGTAGTAATAATCCAGACATGATAAAAATCCCTGAACATTGCAGTTGACAGAGCACCTCTCAAAGCCTTTTCCATGTGTTAGCTCCAACTCACCAGATGCCAGACATCAGACACGCTTCTTCACTGTCACAGCAACGGCCCTCATATGCGGCGTTAGAGACAGGGGCTTCGTCGTTTTGTCTGCATCTCTGCTGCTGGGGTACAGATATTGTGGAGGAAAGAACCCCTGTGACATCTGGCCCTTATGTCGATGGTGGGTCTGGCTGCCTGAATGAAGGGACATGCTTGTGCTTGGCACTGCACTGCACATCATTTATTACCGTCAGAGAAAGTCACACAAGGGTCTGCTGCACACTTTAATGATGGCACACTCAAGCTCACAGTGTTCGCAAGCATTTGTGTGAGAAAGCTAGTCCTGTCAAGACCAGCTTACACTTCATACATGCTCCCCTGTCCTTGAGTGCTTTGTTCCTAGAAGATGTAGATCCTGAAAATATAGATTGAACGTAATATTTATCATTCTAATTTGCAAAATTATTCATTATTTTCAATGAAAAAACTATTCCAGAAGTACTTTATTTTTTAAATGCTTTATAAGTCCAGCAGTTCTTTGCCTTGTTCTCAGTTAACAGTTATTGTGTTTACAAGTTTCACACAAATTGGCACACAAAACGCAGCATACATTTTCTAAATATAAAATTTTGGATGAGGGGTATATTTTAAACATCTGTTAAATATGTCTAAACCCTTGGAAACAATTTTGATCCAAAATTGAAAGTACTGAAAACAGGCATTTGCAAATATTAAATAAGGCCTTGGGATCTGCTTTCATGCAGATGACATCTTGCTCCTGCACACCTGCCAGTGATTTCCATGTGAACCTGTAAAGCCTGATGGGGTTCAGGTGTGTTTTATTAGTGTTATAGCAGAACAATGCATGATGGGAACAGTTGCGTAAAGATCTCAGCCCAAAGCCCACGTCTAGGGGGCCATTAATTAAAAACGGAAATTGTATGGCTGTTTTTTTGCACAACAAATTGGGTTTCAAAGTGCATGTTTTTTAAAACTATACTATTATCGTGTAAACTACAAAACTGCACATTTGTGAAAACTGTGACATGCTTATTACATGTTTAGTCTATGGGCGCTTGTTTCTTTACAAAAGGATATCGCCAACAACTGGCATGGCATGCATTACACAGCGCTTTTAGATGTTGTAAAAAAAGTGAAAAAAGAAAAACGCAAACAATTTTGTACATTGTTGTTGTGTAAACGTACCATAGAACTGAAATAAAGACATCATAAGATATCATACATTGGTGTGTTGTAACATTTTATTAAATACTTTGATGTATAAAAACTGTTTCTGGTCACGATCCTATCAACTTTACTTCCATGCATTACATTACATGAGAGAATTCACTTTTTAAAGGGGTGGTTGTTCGCGATTTCACTTTTTTCATTTTTGCTGTTGGTGCATGAACAGTATCTGCAAAGTTGCAGCGCTGAAAGTTCAATGTAAGCAGAGATATCGTCTTTTAAAAATCAGGACGTTTATTGCCTACAAAACGACTCGATTGGGACTACAGCTGGGTTTTAGACGTCACTAACCCATAGATTTGCATCAACCCTCCCTCCGGAAAATGCAAAAAAGGGCTCTGGCCATATTTCCGTGGTTCGTCGAAAGTGTGTTATTTTCATCCTTCTGTCAGGTTTTCTGTGTTCGGGCTTCCCACGGATGTGATAGTTATGCAATTTATTTATACAATTTATACAATTTATGTTTGATTATGTTCCTGAAAATTACAATCGTAATTTAGCTCTCTGTGCTCCGCATTTAAGGAAGACAGCTTCCAGAATCTCCACGAATTCAACATCGGATTCAACAAGAAACTGTTACTAAAACATGAAGCAGTTCCAACTTTAAAACCAGAGGCAGCAGTTGTTGGGCCACAACCTGTAAGTAAGCTAAGACTTAATCATTTTAAATATATTTTAGACGTAATGTTTTAGCACTGGCTTTATAGCCACTTAGTTATGCTATTTCGTGTCTACGACAATGGGCTTTATGCGACACTGCGGTCGTTTAAATGACAGAAGAAAATTTAAAGTTTAAAAATTTAAAATTTAAAAGAATAAAAACCACGAATACATGTTATATTACACCCCATAAACAATCATGCAAAGAAAAAAAGCAGTAAACCACCCCTTTAATAGGACTTGTTCTCTTACTGTAGCATTATCATGAGGAGTTTTAATTTGAATGTGGTTCATAGGAGCTCATATTATTGGTGGCAGAGTGACAGAATCTGATTATCCGGTCTGCTAAGTGATCGAAATAAATGAAATAAAATCATTTTATCACTTTATTCTCTCTATCAGCACATGACAGAGAGAACTGCTAGATTGGCTGACAACAGCTGAGTGAAATTGGCACTAAAAGGACGAAAAAGATGCGTTTATTGACAACAATAAAAACAATTATAGTTTCATTGCATCAGTGGAAATGCATGTAAAATCTTAAGCCTATAGACGATTCTGCTTTCCCCGTTCTTCAAAATGATGTTGTTTCATTCGTAGTCATAAGAAAATTGAATTTTAAAATTCAGTCTGAGCTGTGCTGATAACCTCAAGGGCACTTAAGACGGTGTTAAAATGCCACTCAGAAAAAATGATTGGATGTTTTGAAATTTTCATTGCAAGGAGAAACACATCCAGCGGAGGAACTCAAAGCATTAATGAGATGTGTTTGTCATTAAAGAGTTTTGGGCTGCGTATTGTGTGAAAATAATTTACTGTACGTTTTGTTTAACAGTTAAATAATTTCTGAAGCCTCAGGCTTTGAAAGCACAGGTTCTGATGAGTAGCATTTTGACATTGATAGAAGTGACATACGCAGAGCTAACAGAGTCATCTGCTCACAGATGTCAGCAATGAAAGAAAGCACAGAAACAAGCTGCTTCTATAACCCTAAAACAAGCAGAACTGTTTGTGTGGCATACAGATATTTATAGGTATATCGTTTCAAGTAGTTGTATATCTATCAAGATTTAATTCACCATGTTAAACCTTCCCATTTAGCTGTCATTGAGGTGACATAGGGTAGACAAAATATATTCCATCTTCAACAGCCATTTAATCCAATTATGTCCTTTTTTTGTCCTGTGGGATAAAAAGATTAAGCGAAAGAGGATATATGACCAAAAAATGCAATAGCTTACAGCACAACATTATGCATGAGAAGGGATTTAGCTGTTATTTAAACCTGAAAACAATGTTAGGATCAACACAGCCTTATATTACACCACAATATGTGGCATGCTTTATGTTGCTATGTTAATCTTAACACTGTATTACCATATCTCTGAAGAATTCAAACTGGATTTTTAGATGTGATACAGCTTAAGAAATGTGTCTTCTTGGACCTTCTACGGTGGTCTGAATGAACCAATCCAGGAGTGAGGTCAGCCTCATAAGATTCAGCTTTCATTTAGCTGGAAAAGACAATAAAAACATGCATCTTAACTTAGTGTCACTCAAAAGACATATTTCTAATAGAGAAAAATTACGCAAAACACAAATAGATCAGCGCTGTGTTCTACCATTCTCTATCAATACATACCACACTACCTGTGCTTTTTATTTTACTATAATTTCTTAAAACTCTCTCATGCCGTCCTTTCCCATCTGTCACAAACCAAGTGTGTCCATACAGTGACTTACACAAGATGGATACGCAGTGGTCATCTGTGCCCTGCAGTGATGTTCTGTCGAGATCAGCTCTATTGAAGGGCTGTGGGATCCATAGAAACACTGCTGGGGAAGGAAAATAGAGAGAAGTAATATATTTCAAGGATTCCAAACGCCACTAATTCTGGTTCACTTTTACACTTATGCTTTTCCACTGACAACTCCCGATAGAAGAACATTATCACATACAAGTAAGACAGCTCAAACACTGTGGGTGGAAACACATCTCGAGCAATGTTGGCAGTGACCTAGAGAAAGCACAGTTACATTGACAAACGTCTGTCAGTTGGAAGCTGTTGTCTACAGCCCTGCAATTATCTTTGGTTTCCAGAACAAATCCCTCAGTCGACTTGCCAAGTGTGCAGCGTTACCATAATGGCAGAGAATAAGAGAGTGCAAGTGCACTCCTGCAAGCAGATGGTGTCATTGTATCACTGTCAAACCTATGAATTTTCAGTCTGACTGCATTAATTGACTCTTCAATCATAACAAAATCCTCACTGCTTTTGGTGCAAAAAAAAGAAGAAAAAAAAAACCTACATTAGAATTAAATTAGTTAAAGTGAATCATGAAAATATAAATAGTTTTTAGAGCATATTATTCAAAGGGGCCATGGTTTGGCTGGTTAACATGCTAGGGAAGCTGTAACTACCATACCGGTGCCGGTTTAAAGTCACCATGAAATCAAAATGCACAATTTTTTTAATAGAACATTGCAGTATTTATTATAAGTATTTATTACATTGGTGCTTTTTGAGGAGATTCTTCCTTCCATGTAAAGCGTTTTGAGTACCTAGAAAAGCGCCATATAAATGTAACAAATTAATATTATTATTATAAATGATTTATCCATGCACATCACTTTATATTGATGGTCCTTTTTAGACATTATGTTGACTATGCAAGAGTATTAGTAGACGGTCACTTCACTGTGATGGTCCTCGACATTTTACTGGATGGTCAACGTATTCTACTAAACCTACCAGTCTACTAATACTCAACTAATAATCTAATGAGATTTTTATATATACCTGTAGGTGCAATGTTACTTATAGTCAACAGAATGTCTAAAGGAAACTAATCTTTAATCAAAATGATGTGTTTGCTGGAGTGAAGGGCGGCCTGTCACTCACATGAGACCAACAACATTGATCCAACGGTCCGAATCAATTCTTGATGGACATAATCGAGTCGTGCCCCGCATTGTTCTTGTTTGAGAAGCCTTAACACTTGGATATACTGTACGTACGCCACAACTGGGAACAAAAGACTATCGTAACTTCTGTTTCATGTTAACTTTAAAATGATTAGCATTTTCTAACAAAATGAAAAAGCGGAAAGCAACATATAGTATAGTATAACTTTATTATTGGACAGCACATGGAACTGCCTTTTGAGATGCTAAATGGAACGATTTCTCCGGGTATTATAGATCTCCTTGATCATTTTCCACAAAGATTTCACTCAATTTTAAATTGATTACTTATTGTCTTGTTTTCAAATGTCCTTGAATCACTGCAGAACAATTCACTTCCTAAAACAGCTATAATTTACAAAGAATTAAACGGATGAAGAAATGGGTAAAATGATTACAAGAAAACAGGTGAAAACGGCAAGGCTCGCTGCACTCTGAATTCGCAAACAGGCGCTAGGCACTCAGGGAATGTGGCCCCTGGCTCACACAGTTAGAAGCTCAGCATGAGAATGGCTCTGTGTAATGTGTCTGCCAAAACAGCACCAATAATGCTGGAATCCATTATACTCCTATAATACTAATCAGTTGAACACCAAAAACAAACAGAAGCTATGCAAACATGGCTGTATTTTCCAGGTGCTGTGTTCAGAGGGACTTCCGGAGTGTGATTTTCACTAGAGAAGACAGGACAAGCCACAAATTCATGTCTTCCTAAAGCGCATGGAGTGTTTTATTAAATGAAGAGCAAAGATCTCTATAATGAGAAGAGTGGGACTGCTGCTAATTGAGATTTATTAAAAATTAAAGGATAATTACATTGTGTCTAGCATGCTGAATAGAATATTTCATTACGATCAAGAGTGCTGTGGTTTCGAAGCACAGCTGTGATTTGGTCATGGGTCCCTCTGATATTCAGACCGACAGAATGATTGAGGGTGTGATATCCTATTTTACACACAACATTGCCAGTTACTTTGTCTATTCTTGCTGCCTGCGACAACTAAAAGAGTTACACAGGAAGTCAAAGTAGTGTTTGAACTAATTATTTGAGTGAATGATTCGATGACATACTTAAAGATCCTGAATCAATCAATTTAATGAATGATGCACTCCTATTGGCATATCTATGAAACCTACAGTGAACAATTCACACCATTTTTGCACAGAATGACAATCTGTCTACCAGGAACATGCAAACATGGACAAGTCCGAAGGCTGCTGGGATGTTTATTAGCCTTCCCGGAATTACTATTTAAGTCTAATTCGAAGACCGTAACTGAAAGCGCATTCATGCCAAGGACAATAACTATAACGTTAATAATCATTCTAATTCTTTGAGACTCAATAATGAAAAAAACACAGATGAACAATATTCATTGGAATCTCTTTCAGAACGATTTTTCCAGCTGATGAAAGATGAGAAGTTTGACAACCAATCAGAATACCCCTGACTGAGTTTGAGCATTTAACAGAACGTTATTGTGCATTGGTGTGGATGAACACCATAAACGATATATATACAGTAAACTGTTGTATAATATAAAATACACTAGACTATTACTTTTATCTATAAGTAAAGGCAGTCTACTTATTTTTCACCAAGCTTTCTGTACACTTGTAAGAGGCAAGTATAAACAATACTAAACTTACCAGGCATACAGCATCTGCACACAGACTGTTTATAAGCACTTCCCTCGGCCAAATGAGACGGAGCCCTCTCACTTCTCACTGATTGGTCTTATCAACATGCTCCATATATTGACTACAAAGTGCCTGCAATGACAAGGAAGAGAATAGATGTTACTCAGGTTAAAAAACACAACGTTTAGGGGAGGTTGAGAAGGGATATCCTACTCTTGGCAGCATTAAAAGCAGAGAGCTGGATATGTGGGAGGACTCGGGTTGGGAAAGCAGCTCATGATAGTGATAACCTCCTCAGCGATAATATTTCTATCTAAAATCTTGCCTGAAGACAACAGGAATATGACCAGTGTATTCTGTCTGACATTCTGGTGGTTGTTAAAAAGTTAGTAGCCTAAAACGCCTCAGAGGTCTCTTAGTCACCGACTACATCATGAGGTTGTTTCAGATGTACTGTATTGTTTGTAAAAGTTTTTGATACCCTGCTTATGATTCATGATCTACTGAAGAAAAAGCTGTATCTTCTTTCACTCTCCTCCCTGTTCGAAGGTTTAAAGTAGGTAATGATTACATCTCACATAACATTCCCAGGCTTAAAATAAAAGCTAAGCTTCATTTAAAAGAATTTAGTGGATTTATCTCTACATCGTCTGCACTGATCATTGATTATGGAAAAGTAATGGATGTTGGATTAACTGATCTTTTCCCATTATCCACGTTCATTCCAAAAGGATTCTCTGAAGAGGCTTAGGCCGTGAGGCTCGCACACCCTTTTTCATTCTCGTACAATGGCTTTCACTGACGTTGTGTGATATCAACATCACAAGGGGATACAATAAAATAAGTACTACATTTGAAAAGATGAAACCAACTGCTCATCTAACATTTTTAAAGGTCTGAACACTGCTTACAAATCAGAGCTTGTTGATTTCTCTTTTTGTAAAGTTAAAAACTCTGTGTCCTTAAACATTTGTTTGTGTTAAAAACCCATAGGAATTGAATTGCAGGACCAGCGTCTTCAAAATCTTCAAGCACCATACTGCCTGACAAAGTCATTTTAACTCATCCTTGTGTTTAAGATGGTTAAATCTGCATATTTATGTGTTAATGTTGATATTCTTGACATTTTTATCCTTATGCTACTGATGGTTTATGTAGAAAGCTAAAGGGCTACAGACAAGTTATAGAGGTTTATAAAATGTACTGTAGCTAATCTTTAAAAAAATACATCTTAACAAAATTGCCAATAGCAAAAGAAGGTTTTATGGTAAAATGGTAAAATATAGCAATTACCCTTTTTGTTTTTAGATTGTTGTGCACATACACTTAGTTTTTAATATCACCATGTCTGTTTGGGCCACAAATTTACCCTAACATCTATGCGAAAATAAATGTGATGACAATTCTAAAGCCTTTTTGTTCAGACGACTCTCTATCTCAGTCTCTCTACATGATGACTAACTGTCACAGAAAACAACAGTGATTTTCAACAGTGATGGAAACTCCACTAGTATTTGACAGCAAATTGAATGTCTTGTGTGTGAATTACAGTCTCCCAGTAGAAAACATCCTACATTAATCTGTTATTGTCATCATAAATGCATTCTTCCCCACCACAGAAGAAAATGTATTGTGCATCACACAAGACCAGATTAGCTGAGAGCTTAAAAAGTCCAGATGCTTGTTTCTAACACATGTCATTAATTCATTGGACTGCAGTAAAATTATCAGACCTCCTGAACTCTCTTTCACTTGGGAACAGTGTTTCAGGACATCCAAGCTTCAAAATCCACTGCTGACATGTTCAAGCCGCAGGTACAACTGCACAATCGGCACCTGTGTGCCAGCGGATTAGAAGACACTTCCCATTTTAATCAGCAAGCCTAAAGCCATTCAGTCAAACCTGTCCACAAATCACAAAAATACCATAATATTATTTCAATAATGCATAATCCATTTTTCATTATATTTAATGACAGGCTATTTTACACAAATTAAATGTACCAGCTGAATGCTTTATTTCAAGCAGACCATTAACGATCGAAAACCACAGCAGTGTTAATGCAGCTAAAACATCCTCGTCATTGTTTCCGCTCCTATCACCTTTCCATTCTAAAGTAAGCCATCTGATAGGCGTCAGTGATTTAATCATCCTTTGCTGCTTTACAAATGGTTCTCGAAGTAAAAACGCATCTGTTTGAGCATGTCTCTGTCTTGTCCTTAATTAGACTATAAAACATGGCTGACCTCTACAAACGACTTCCATCCATCAAGACAACCAAAATAGTGTGACGATGGTCAAAATTAATACAATAACTAGTTCCAAGCTTTGAATCTTCGAAAAAGCTAAAATGATAATTTTTTCGAAGCACATTATTGCTCTTCTCTAACAGAAAAAAACCCAAAAGAATCCTAAAGAACACTGTTTCAGTCTATTGTTGCTGTTATGCTCCACATGTTGGGATCGCCTGCATCGTAATTGATACAAAAAGTTGTTAATTACCCAAATGTTCAAAGCATTGTTCCTGAAGGCCACATTTCACTCGAGGTCATACTATCACCCTTAATATTTCAGTGGTGTGTGCAATTAATCTGTGCATAATTTCACAAGTCTATTTCATACTGTGAGGGATTCTGTCTTCACGCTAACCTAAAGGGATGTTTGTGTTACTTGCTAAATGGCTTATTAATTGTATAGACACAACAAAACGTTAATTCATGCTCCTAACTCTGAGTTAATATTGTTTATTTTATTGTTTTCTTTTGCTCTAAGACAACTCTGCACTACATGTAGGTACTGTCTTGGTACTTCCGATGAAGCATGACAGACACTAAATGACTTCCATAATCCAGGGTGTTTCCCTGCCTACCCTTACAAAAACATAAGTAGGCTATACTTTAAGTTCATTTTATTAAGCATGCTTAAGTAAAGATAAAGTATAGTATAATTTATGTAATAAGCATACCAATGTACTAGAAGTAACCTTGTAAGTGTACTGATTTAATACTATTTGGGAGTAAATTTACTACGAATATGTACTGCGCCTATAGTACAAACAAACTTATACTGTAGGTATGCTGATCGTTTACTAGTCAAATACTTGTAGTACATTTTTTAGTTCATGAAAGTACACTATATACTTTCAGTAGACTACTAGTTTAGTAGTTTTATACTGCAAGTACACTTGTAAGTTTTTTTTAAGTGAACATCATACATCATTTTACTATTTTTATATTATTTTGCACTTTAAGTATAATACTAAAATGTTTCTATTTTGTTATTCATTTTTCATATCTCGAAATATACCTTTATCTGTACTTTAACCCTCAGGTGCTCTTCGGTCATTTCTGAGCGAAAAATTTTCTGTTTTGAAATTTTAAAAATCACAGCTTCATCGGAATGTTACGAAACTTGGTGACTTTTATGGCATTGGGTATGTGAACATATATTTTTCCATGGCAAAAATAAACCATAAATATTGCATAAATATTAATAAATTCAATTAAATTGTCTCAAAATACTAAATTAAAAAGATTAAATATTATAGAACAAAAATAAATTGCATTGGTTTTACTGGGATGGAGAAAGTTTTATTTTTAGGTGTCCGGTCACTTTTGACCTGGGAAGATAACAAGTGTGACTCCGAAACGAAGAGCACCTGAGGGTTAATGCTTTCTATTTTAAAAACATTTTATTATAGCTTCATGCATCCTTTTTTATCGGCACAAAAGAAGCAAAAACATTTTTTTTTACATTTTTGTCAAATACTACATCCCGATTGGATTTAAAATGATGATTAAAAAACAGATGGAATAGATTGAGTTTCTCAAAACCCCCAAGGCTTCACAGTCATTTCATCTTCATGGGTTCAACATTTAATTCTGTAACATTAGGCAGTTTTGATTTATTTGCTATATTTAATGATTGTTTTATTTTATATTTAAGTGAACAACCTTCTATCACTGGTTTCTGCTTCTTGACCTGTGTTTTGAACAGGTTGAACTGTGTTTTGATTCTGTTCTATTTTCAGAACCGTATAACTGTGAAAACACGGATAGACAGAAATTTCTGTCAATGGCGGGGAAAGAGTTAAGTATTGATTTGAATGCACTTGTCGTGTAGAGACACTTTTGCAGCTTACCTAGTCTGATTCAATCCACTGCATCTCAGCTCACAGACAGACTGGTACCTGTTGGAAGGATAAATCATATTTAAGATACAGATTTTAAGGTGCTATTAGTATAATACACAAAATGAAGAAGAAACAATGAGTGAGACTACAAGTCAAAACAAACGTACACTCGCATGCACGATTAACAGATGGATTGAAAACAGTTTGACAAAGCATATGTTACTATCAAAAAAGTAAACCAATTTGTGGGGCTGGACAAAAGCTGTCAGAGCAGAATATGATTTGAGAGCAACCATCTTTTTCAGCGTTTCTGGTTAAAAAGCTTAGTTTAGCTGGTCAGGTATTATAGATCAGTTTTAGCTTGTTTTAAAAGATGGATTGTTAATTGCTTTTTCTTTCTTACTTTCTAATGTGTTAGTAAGTCATTTTTGGTGTCACTAGTTAACTTTCTTAGCGGATTTAGAGGGCAGAGGCATTTATTTGGGGTTAGTGAGGGCAGGTTTACTTTTTGAAGTATAAATAACTTAATTTATGACTGGCATTCGCAACATTAGAGTTATTATTAGGGTTACCTGCTTAAACGTTTAGTCATCCTTTCGAAGTCTTAATATGAGTCAGCATTCAGTTCTAATAGTCACAAAAAAGAGTTTAGGTCTCTATGGGGCCTTCAATAGTGCTGATATTTAAATGCATTGGTATTACAACAAAAAAGCAGCCTTCTGATGTTCCTTAACATAAATAGCAGAAGAAAATATACTGTAGGTAGCAAAGATAAAGCAATTTAACTGGATCCCATTCACTCCTGTGAGTGATTAAATATGAGTGTTGCTACAGTGGTTAACACCAAAGGCTGAAGGCACTTAGAACATCTTATTGGAATATGGGACGCTCTTACCTCCTGAATCTCCATATCATTCTCAGAGTGACGTTAGTGCAGACAAGTCAGTCCAACTTATTGTTTAATAAGCTGAAGCTTAAAGAGTGTGTTAAAAAAGATTCAATTTATTGATCTAAACAGTTAAATTCCATTAACATGTTAAACATTTAAATGACTAATCAAGAGTCAATGAACAGTTTAGGGCTAATGTTAAAAATTATTTAACAAAGTTTAATTCTATTAATGTAGCTTATCTATTATTACACAAAATGACTTGACAACGTCTCTACGGTTCCTTTTTGTGGCTTTCTTGGTTAAATATAAAAACAACATATTAGCCATTTCAGGTCAAACAGGCATTTAGTACTAGAAACAAGTACGTACCTAATCTAATTTTACAAAAAATGATCTCATCCTTATTAACAAATTATAGCAACACAAGTTTAACAATTATAATCACCTATTTAGAGAAGCTTGCACAATGCGCTTTACACCCTTTTTATTACATGTTTATGTACAAATACAAGCTACACACAAAGCAAAGCACTTGGATGTGGCTACATACATAGCCAATTGCTTTCAAACCCAATACTGATATTAAAATTAAATATACAAACTCAGTATTTACCATCATCAAATCAAGTATTAAGAAATATGTTATGTACAAAATGAGTCTTTTCACTGTGGCGATACACTTTTTCCTTAAGATTCCCAAAATCCGGGAAGCACAATGTGTAGCTAATTCCATGCTTTACAATTTGGGGACAAACAATGGAAAACTAAAGGAAGGAGCATTCAATGACAAAAGTACACTGCCAAATTCTGGTCAACTAATGTTCATATGGTATTTTACAAAGAAGTCAACAGTTTCAGATAAGAAAAGAAGGGACCATATATCCCCCATCCCTCCACCCAGGGTAAGGATGAGTTTAAAAACATGGTTGACCTGTCACTTAAAAATCCCTTTTTAGATTATTTAGGCCTTGTAAATGCGGTTTGCATTGTATGGAGGTCACATGATTTGGAGCACCTTTAATATCTACCATAGGGGTGATCTCTGTAGCCCCCTGGATTAAGTCTTGATGCTGGAGCTTTGAGGTTGGGCCGGGATGATATCCAGTCCTCTTCAGCTACAAGTAAGATGATTAAACAAAAAATGCAAAACTAACAATCAGGTAAAACAATCTTCATTTGAAAATTTCATTTAACACAAGTGATATGTAGAGAAGTAGAGAAACCTCCTTAAATGGCTGAAATGCAATGCTATGAAGATTCATCAAGGGATGGATATCCTAAGGCCATGTAATTCCATGTAACATTAGTCATTTTTAATGCTTTTTTGATCTAAGCAATACAAAATGATAAACTGAGCACCAGCTGATCATCTTACACATACTTTTCAATAATTAGAGCTCCATTCCCCACATCGCATCTTGGGCATGTTTGCCTCTGTCCATTATCATAGATTTCAGAAATATACAATGTCACTTTGCCCTAATTATCAGATACCAAAGGCTGAGCAGATGAGGCATGAAATCCTGGCTGAGCTCACAGCATGACCCTGCTGTCATTTAAATACAGTATGTGTTGGGACCCAATGCTCCATTAGGTTCTCGGAGTGTGATCGCTGGGCCATTGAAGAAACAATCAGCCTGCCTTCAGGGCAAAGAACCTTAACCTTCATTGTTGCTAACTACAGTTTCACTGAGACAGAAGGAAAAAACATTATACATCATTACAAAATCCCTTACATTCTGGTATTCTGTGTAATGATCACTACCACACAAACAGCCCTCCATTAACCACATTATACTTAATATGTTTTCCCCTTACATGCTCCTCACTGTGAAAAACTGATCTTGCCAACTTATGATGATCCAATGGAAGCTTGCTTCCACCTTTGATTTATAATTATAATTCCTATAATTATAATTCCTATTTTGCACCAGCGCAAAGCGTGCTTTTTTCTTCCACAGACGCACGTCGGTAAACTAGGAAATGAACTCTGCGCTCCCTGAAGGACGTGTTTCGGCGCAAACATTCCCCAGTGCTACTTTGCAGTTCCAGAAAACAATTGTGCCACTGACCAGAAAAAAAATTAGTCTAAAGTCAGTGGCGCGTTGGGCATATTTTCAGATGCTATTTTAAGCGCACATGCTTGGCCAGTGTGAACAACGCACATACACTGTAGATGATTCTCTCATCTACACAGATGCATTTTACTTTTTGCAAAAGATACATTATTATAAGGAAAACTATTAAAACACGAAGGAAATTATTGTTGTGTTCATGACAATGGGAAAAATAGAAGCTTACACGTTAACCCAAATTATTATGTGCATGTTTAACCTAAGCTAATATGGGTGTGTTTGCCCCATCCCCAATGTCACTTCTCTTTCTTTTACGGCCCTGACGAGAACATAGATCTCCTCGGCTGTGAACCAGTTGTGAAGCGCACCTGGTAAATGTGCCATTCTAATAGTTTTGCGCCATGGAACAAGTGCACGTCGTTCATCATGCTCTTAAAGGGAATGTGAGATGAGCACTGATTGGTTTATTTCACGTTACACCCAAACCACACCTATAAATAATGAAGCTACTTCAGACCGATCCCTTTTAGATTTGCACCAGGCGCAAGAGTCATTTATCCCGCCGGGAAAATACAAACAGCGCGGATCTACCCACAAAGTTACTTGCGCTTTGCACTTTGACACTTGCATTTCAGATCGTTCAAATAGGGCCCATAAAGTCACAAGTTGCCTTCTTTTCTTTTTGTTTTTTTTTTTACTCTGAAAGCGGAAATCATATGATCTTAAATGCCTAACAAACAAAACCTTTTGTAACACAATAAAATCTTGGTTTCTTAAAGTCTTTCTTAAAATCTTAAAGTCAAAAGGTGGTCAAATCATTATTTCACAGAGAAACTCCACTGCACAATTTGACCCAATGCAAAATGAATGAGCAGGTATGTATACAACGGGAAACTGGCATCAGAACAACACAACAGTCTATGCCAAGAACAGAGGGAATCCTGCATCAAATATAATCCAGAGAGGGCACATATTCAAAGGCAAATGCATGGGCTGAAAGGCCATTCAGACTCTCTTGGTGGGCCTCAGCAACGCCTCCAGCTCTCTATTGGCTCTGGTCCATGATTTCAAGTGCATCTTAAAACCCAGCCCTGAAGCAGACTAGCAAGGTAAGATGGCAGCTGCTGTGCTCTGGGCCTCTGTGATTTAACAACTGGCGAATGCCGCTAGGTGTTTTTCCTTACCTTTAGCTCTAAAACATTTAACAGCAATATGGAAAATGAATGAGGCAAAGAGATTTCTCACTGGTGTGGGCAATGTGCCATGACTGAGTTTCAGCCCGACTGCTACGTGAACTACTGCTATGCAAAGAGGATGTTTCTCTTTGTGGTGCACCATTCAAAATGGTTGACCTAAAATGCTAATAGTTTCCCTAGTGAGCAAAAAAAATTCAATAAAAAGTCATGATGTTTCAAATAAATTCCTTACCATAATTATTATAGGTTTCACCATTATTGCTGTGTCCATATTCATAGTATTCTGAGACACTGTAGGAGAAAAATATTTCTCACGAGACATTTTGACAGATTCTTAGAGTGAAACACACACATTAATTAGCTCATTTTGTGAAAATGTCTTTAAAGAAATGAAATGTGCACCTTTTCGACTGGTTGCTGTAGTTGTCATCATAGCCCTCGTAACTCTCGTCATCATATTCCCCATCATAACCATCATCATATCCCTGAACAGAAACACAAAAGAGTAATCACAGAGGGAGACGTAAAAGGTCTGAATTCATCTCAAAGCAGTACTCTAATTGTTTAGGGTTGGAAAATCAATGTTTAATTACACTGCAATAGGATTTCTCTAATAAATATACTCAGAGAGTGGTGGACTGGCACAGCTGAATCATGTCCAACAGAAAATATTGATCAGTAAGCGACAATTGTCTCATTTGCCATATCTGAAGACAAGTGGATAATACCTAGGTCAATTCAATATTACAGACAAAAGAAACAAAAACAGATTAAAACTTCATAATAACATGTCTAAGGGATCCTACATGAGTCATGACTGGTGTAATCCAATACACTTATTCTTGCTCTTTTTTTTCTAACCACCACTGATATTGAGAGGAATTATTATCATTAGGATTTAAATACTATATTCAAAATATGTTATGGTCTGACTGTGCTTTAATTCTGGCTATATATTTTGGTATGAATGGAAATCCAGAAACCCAGAATGAAGTATTACAGAGAATTGTGTAGTAATATAAATGATAAAACGATAATTCTGTTCCTTGTTTCATTCATACTAAATAATACACAATATTACAGCAATTAAGTCACTATTATGATTCCTGGAATATGATTCCTTACTATACTATGACACTATATTGGATTGATTAAAGTAACTATATATTACGTAAACTCCAAATTATTCATAAATGCAAACTCATAACATACAGTTTTGTGTTTTCATTTTGTTGCTTAACAGACTAACTGAAAATGCTTCGTTTTTTATTAAGCCTAATCTATCAGAAAATAACCTGGGCAAGCTATTTTGACCCTGACTATTCCCTTTGCATTCAAATTCTGCACAACAGTCTGCTTTTATGAGTATGAAGGAGGATTAGACCAAATGAAAGTCATGGATTATGCCAGGGATTAAGTTGTTCAGGAGATCTAGTGCACAAGTTTCCTTCTATTATTTTTTCCCCTGCTAATAGGGTCAGGGTTCTGTCCTCTTCCACTAATTGACCGGTTTGTTAACATTGCCCCTTGATAGAGTGCTATGCATATCTTAAGCAGCAGAGTATACAGCAAGAGGCAGCATGTTTTACTATTTAATAGCATATTTCAGAACATGTCAATCACACTAATTCCAACAGCTCTCTGAGGAAATACATTTTAGCAGAAGAGTGAGAGGTAGTGGCTGACCTACCCGTTTAATAGGGTCATTTCATCAAGAGCAGGAGTAGTTTCCATTTTCAAATTCATGAAAATAAAGATGTGCCCTTTTTGTCTGCTATGACATGACCAAACAGAATAGTTCACCCCAAAATTAAAATTAGATCATAATTTACTCATCCTCATGTCATGATCTGTTCAATGAATTTGATCCAGAAAGAAAATCAGAAATAAAAAAACTATTACTTAAAACTATTCTCATAAAATATACACCAAAAATATCTTGACATACTACAATATGAACACATGAATACACCTACATGAAATTTCAGATATTAAAATATTTTGGATCTTACAGTATGCATAGGCCTTGCAATGCACACCTATGCAAACATTGTGTGACCAGGGTATAATTACAGTATATTACTTAGTATAATAACAAAGTGCTGTTCAAAAGGTCCTTGTCTGACCTTCCCGATCTTACCATGCACTTACAAGCCACTGCGCATAATTTGAGCAAGCTCTAGTTAATGGTGCTTGATTGTTACATTTCAACAGTCATTTAAAAGAGCAATTAACTATGGTCCAATTGAGCAAGCTAACAGGAAATAAATCAAGTGGTAGAGAGCACTGCAGAGTAATTAATACAGCAGACTGCCAAAGGTCTTCAATACTCAGCTTCATTATCAATTGACAACCACCAACACCTCTTGACAGTGACTGATCTCTGTGTGGGACGGCAACTGAATATGATTCCTCACTGGAGAGCAGCAAAAGGAAATGAATGGTTGAAAACGCTTTTTGGCTGTGGCTCCATCTGCTTATTGAATGAAGTCTCTTTGTCTACCCTTAATTTATTAACCAATTTTTCAGGCCAAATATTTTCAGTTTGAAATATGAGCAAACATTGGCTTAAGGCCAGACAGGATGAAGCAGTCTGAAATATACTGACATTCAACAGGCCATATATATATTTAATAGTCCGTTATGATTATTGCAAACGTTGAAAGGACACATTATTCATTCAAACATTATCAAAATGGGATTTCATTGCACATCAATTTTATATTAGAGGGAAACTGCATTTCAAATCATGATGTTCAGTGACTAATAGGTTTAATGATAAAATAAGCAGGGTAGGCGATTTGTTCCAGAATTTTTTTTAGCTATGCTGGTTGAAAATCTCTTCACATCCTGACATTTAGTGGTCTAAATGTATTTTTATGTATATCATCTGTGGAAGTCATAGGACCGCACACCCTGCTTGCGCAGACATCACACATCATCAGTGCGTTTCATGGTATGCAGATTTAGACAGATGTCAGCGCAAACCAGAGATGTATAAAGTACTAGAAACCCGGACTTGAGTAAAAGTACAAGTGCTCTATCAAAAAAAGTGACTTGAGTAGAAGTTGAAGTGCTCTTTAAGCACCACACTTAAGTAGAAGTACTAAAGTATTCAACATTTTTTGTACTTAAGTATTGCAAGTAGTTTATTTAAAAATTCACTACTTAAGTACTAAAAGTAAAAGTACAAGTATTGTGTCATGTAATTATTAAAGAAAGCAGTCAAAAGTTTGAACTAGCAATCAAATAAGGCACTTTGGCGGGATACAAATTTGCTTTGGCGGCCACCAAAAAAAAGTCATTTAAGGAAAATCCTGCATTAGTTTCATTAGTTGTCAATGTGAGTGTCAATTAAAACCATTACCCTATACAACTGGTGTGTGATTTCAGGCAGCATAAAGCCAACTTGCAAAGAATGATTCGTAAAAATGTTATAATTGTAACGAGTAACTAGCAGAACATTAAAAAAATATTGAAGTAAAAGTATTAAATTCATTGAAAATATCTACTGAAGTAAAAGTAGAAGTATGAGGAAAAAAAACAATACTCTAGTAGAGTACAGATACAGCATTTTAGTACTTAAGTACAGTACTTAAGTATTTCTACTTCGTTACTATACATCTCTGGCGCAAACACGACCACTGAAACAGCCACCTGAACCAAAACAAAGATTATGCAACGCATTCTCATCCTTTAGCGTCATATAGAACGCTATATGACAAAACTGCGCTATACTACGCACATGGCACCCGTTCTCGCTTAATATAACACGCGCTGTGATGGGTAGGTTTAGGTGTGGGGAAGGGTAGTCTCAAATTACGCTAAAGGATTTATGACGCCTTTGGGTTCATTTGTTATATTAACAATAAAGGGTGCCATGTGCGTAGTATAGCGCCGTTTTGTCATGTAGCGTTTTATGTGACGCTAAAGGATGAGAACGGGCTGGATTATGCTGCTTCAGGCCATAACTACTGTTATTTGCAAGAGATGGAAACCCATGACATTCATACTTGGAGCAGTTTGTGATTCAAATTCATACGTTTCAATGGCTACACTATCAACAGTGAAATTAATCTGCAGCAGTCAGGTGGTACAGGTCAGTGCTCAAGTTGCTTCATTATTACTGTAATGGTATGTGCTTTGAGACATGAGGTAGTTTAAAACAGTCAATCAAGACACTTTTATTTGCCCCCTGCTGTATGCATTTTGTTTCGAATGAGGCGTTGCTTTGGAAAGCGGTCTAAAGGAAGGGTGGAATCTTATGCTTTCATTGCTAACTCGCTATTGCTAGCCTCTCTGTAAAGATTGCTAGCCTAAGAGATTGCTATCCTTGCTATTGCTAGCCTACCCTACCTTTAAGTACATTCAGTCAACCACAGTTTATAAGAATAAGGACAATGAAAACAGAAATACAAATTTTCTTCTATTAGTTTTTCTTCATGCTAATAGGGTCAAAGGGTCTGTTCTCTTCCACTAATTGACCGGTTTGTTAAAATTGCCCCTTTGCATAGAGTGCTATGCAAATCCTAAGCAGCAGAGTATACAGTAGAAGAGGCAGCATGTTTTAATATACAATGACTCAACTAGAGCTTTGGTATTAGCTCTTATCGTTTGTGTCAAATTGTGTTTGGATTCATGGCATTAAGGTAAGCATTCGCTTGTCAAAACAGCACGATCAACCTTAAGGAAATATTAAGTAGTGTAGGCCTATTAAATAAACTTGGATCATGAGTATCATTGGAATTTATTCATTTTAATAAAATTAAATTCTCTGGTAATAACTATAATATGAAAATGTACAATGTTAAACTTATTGATTTGACTGATGTGATTGAATTGGTTTTTGTACACAGCTGCTCTTTGAGTTCCCCTATACATTTACATGCAAATATATCAATAACCATGTGTTGATCCATATGTCGAGAAATCATTACATATTTAAGAGCATAAGAGGACCCCTCCACCCCACCCCACAAATTTCTTACTGCTTACCACCTGGAAAGTATAATTGATATGTCTATTGCATATGATAACAGCTCAATGAATTGTTAAGACACTGAAGAACAACCACATGAATATTTATAGAGCTAAAATAACAATTTAGAGAAGCCTGAAAGCACAGGATTTGCCTGAAAGCACAGTCGTTTGCCAGTACTAAGAAGGTGGTAGCAGAAATGTATGCAGGGAGCTCTGTAATAAACTAAGAATGTTTATTGCCAAAGATCTCACAGTAGAAATATAGGAGTACTTATTACTTGTTACATAAACTTTTACAATCACTCACATAAAATAACTAATTCAGTAAGCTGATGACAGACTAGTAGGCTATTACTTCTAACTTTCAGATGCTGCAGTTCATGTAATGGAGCAATCTATTTCACATTTGAATCATGTCGGAATCATTTTTAATATGAGTTATTTATGCACGAACAAGGAGCTCTGATTCAGTAATCACTGACCAGTAAATATATCATTGCTCATAGAAAGCATAAGGCCTGGCTATTTGCATGCACTATACACAAAAAATTAACTGCCACTGCAAGCCACATAACTCTTGATATTTTCAGCAAATGCAGAAGTTCTACTTTTATGTGCTATTTTATATGCAGCTCTAGACCTGAAATAATATGCAGAGCCTCTAGGCATTTCACATGCTTCTCTTCAGCAGGAAATTATTAAACTTCTTCTCGAGGTGTATGTCGTACATCTGTTTTATTAAACGAAGGAGTTCTGCATGAAGAATTCCATTTCAATAATTCAGTTCACCTCAAAAATGTCAAGTCAGCGGTGTAAGCGAGCCCATTGTTAAAAAACAATTACAGCCAGGTGAGAACCTTGTGAGAACTGTGAGAGCGAAGCCTTTTTGCAACATTCTATTCTGCATGTTGAATCGGCTCTTGTCATGTGAAGTGGTCTGTGATTGTGTGTCTAAGAGGTTTACTGTGATATCAGAGACACTCGATGTCTTCTTTCACAGTCATTGACCCTTTTCATTTATTTATCCACAATAAGCTGGTTGTGAACCTAGAATGGAGTGGACAAACTTTTATTTTAGATGCAATTAATCGCAATTAATTGTTTGACAGCCCATATATATACAGTATATATCTATCATTTATCCTGATTCGTCACGTCATTCCATGTATATCCAAATAATGGTACACGGCCGATTAAAACACTGCTTGCTTGACTTCAAAACACTAAGATTAGGTCAGTTTTGATAAGTTATTAAAAGTTATTTGCATGTGCGCATGGAAAATTGGGCAGGTGCTTGGTCGTAAAAAGTCAAAATCAAAGAAATGAAAAATTCAACTAAAGGCACTCAGGAAACTTAAATAAATGTTAATGTTTCAATCGAACAAGGTCTTCGATCCAGGCAATAAGAACAACTTCTATCAAGGGATTTTGAATTCACATAAACCATCAAACCCTCACATCTGATAAAAGAACAAGTAATCTAATCAAACTATTCCCTTTAAACACTCAGTGTTATTCAACCAAATTGAAAAAGTAATTATTTTGTTATGAAACAGTTTTCCCATCTGCCATTGATCAAGATAAGCAGATAGCTCCACCCCAATCTAACACCATTGGTTTACAACGCTGTTGCTATGCCAGACTGCGTCAGAATAATCAAACAAACAAAACAATGTTTGATAATGCCACTGATCCTCAGTGTTTACACTTTTCAGCATACTCACCTACAAATGACTTATTGCCACTCTGCATATTAAGATGGGGTAGGAAAAAGTATTTTAACATCAAACAACATAAAAACAACGGCTAACAGATAAGAAAAACTGGATAATTACAAATCAACACGCAGCTTTGAACATTATTTTAAAATGTTAGAGCACAGATCATGCCACTAGTTTTCTACTCAGCCACATTCAGAGGTTTGTTTATTTTGTGGTGAAGAAAGGGGCGTCGGTTCATAGAGGAGAGTCGGACTGGTTGGTAGAAGAGTGAAGAGCCCTCTGAGAAAGCACTTGTGATCTTTGAGTAAAGCTGTTGTGCTAAGAGGGAGATGATGTCTGGCACGGCTTAGGGTGATGCATAAGAGCTTATTAACTGGATTCAAATGCTCACCAACAAAAAAGAGCAGAACACTGACACACAGCAGTGGATATTCACGTGTCTTTCAATTTAAACATTTTAAACCTGGATGGTCGCAAGAGTGTGTATAAAAGCAGACAGCAAATCCATAAAAAAAACTGCCAGCAAATCCATAAAAAACTGCCTGACTATATATTGAACAGACATATAGTATACACACACACACACATCCAATTATATTATTTTTCAGACCTTATTATAAGTAATTTTTAGTCTATTAAGCTAGTGAATAAATTTCTATTTCAGTAAAGAATAACTGGCAGTGCATATTATTTTAAGGGGTTGGATAATATTATAGTTTTCACAGATTAAGACATTATTCTTATAATGCAGTTTTTTAAATTTATCAAACAAAGAATCCTCCCCAAAGTCTACCAAGCTATTATTTATATATTACAATAATTACTTTATATAATGTAATATTTATTTATTGTTAATATTAAAATAAAATACAGCAGAAAGTATTTATAAATGTCACAAATTTTGAATGGCATTCAAAACAAAATCTGAACTTAAGATTTACAACTGGTTGGGTCTTTGTAAATTTATCTTAGAAGGATTTTGCATTATTATGATTATGCAATCGACAGTGTTTTCATTATCTAATTAGTATATTAAGAACTAAACCCTTCCCATGATTGTTTGATCTTTCTGTAATAAAACTTTTTCTGCTGTTCATTAGATATTACATTTAATATGATTCATAAAGATATTGAATACTATAAGAATAATTCTCATCAATGAAACGTGAAAATCTAATACAAGACGCAATTGTGTGTATTATGTATAGAAAATTATAGAAGACATGAAGATATGCATACTGTTAAACACATATTTCCACAAATAACTATTGGAAATCTCAAATGTCAGATGGGCAAGGTTAGATCTTTGAATGGTGTTCCTAGTGAACTACTCATTTCCTGCTGGTCTACTTTCCTCTCACCTGCCTACAGCATTGACCAATTACTTCAGAAATATTTCCACATTTCCATGTCTCCAGTAATACAGAGGCTCTCCAGCAGAACTCAATTCACGTTGGTAATGAGTCTGTACTCTAACATTTCCCCATGCAGCAGACCCAATCTCCACAGTGCTGCACATATAGGACTTTTGCATTAGGCAAAAGCTCAGAGGGAATCGAATCCATGCAGATATTGCTCTTTCATTTAGGTTGGAGTTCACGTTCACTTGGCTGAGGATTCTGAAAAATAACCTTGTGCACACCTGAGTGCAAAAAGTCTGCAATGTGGAGGTGTTGTCCTACAAATGTCGAAAGGATCGACAATTTGTTAATAATAATAATTGTTCATTAAAATAATGAAAGTGATAGTCAAACCCATGGCCACCCTCAAATAATAGTCAATGGAGTGAGCAGATGCTTTTCTTTTTGCACCACATGGCTGTTCTTTACAATATGTGAACATGTGGACTAACATCTTTAAGGCATTCAATCTGTCAAAATGGGTTCTGTCTCCACTGATTCATCAACATTTCATAAATGGAAAGGCCATTCCTTTTGCCCAGTTTTTTTTACCTCAGTGGATTTGATTTAAGGATTCATAAACCTTTCTTCTGCCAAGCATTTTATTTTGTGAGTGTGTTTATATGTCTTTGTGTGGGTGTATAAGCAATAGTTTCAGTAATAAACATCAACTCTGGTCATATACAGTGGAAAATCAGCAAACGTTCACCAATTTCTTGGTGTAGAAAATGCACATTTAACTAAAACACTAAAGCACTCCAAAAAATCCCACATTAAAAACACTGAATCTTCACTTACGTAGTCATCATATGATTTGTGTGTGGCCTGCAGTACAGAGGCTCTGTATCCAGGGGTCCCTGTAGTTCCTCTGGTCCGGGGTGCAGAGACTCCTCTGGTTAGTGTTGGTGTGGTGACGGAGGTGCGCGTGCTGACAGGTTCCTCTGGGTGCTGCTGCTCCTCGTCCAGGGAGGAGTGGGTGGAGCGGCCCCTCCTCGACCTCTAAAAACAAAGTAAATGGAACGATTTGATTTTAAGCACAAAATAGCACAAAAATATGTATTAGTATTATATATATATATTTTTTTTTTCACATATCATACATATATATTAGGGCTGTCAAACAATTAATCGCGATTAATCGCATCCAAAATAAAAGTTTGCTTTTCCATAATATATGTGGGTGCACTGTGTATAATTATTTTATATATATATATATAAATACACACACATGCTTGTATATATTTACAAAATATTTTCATGTATATTCTGTATATAGATTTATATATAATTTATATTAAATATAAATATTTTATATATAAATAATATTTTTTCTTAAATATACATGCATGAGTGTGTATTCCTATATACAAAATAATAATACACAGTGCACCCATATACTGTATATTTATGTAAACACAAACTTTTACTTTAGGAATGTCAATAAAGATTATTAATCGTCAACAGCCCTAATATATATATATATATATATATATATATATATATATATATATATATATATATATGCGTATTTAATATTGAGCTAAAATACAACACAAATTAAAAGATTATTCATAAAACAATATTCCAATAATTGAATGGCATTAAAAATATGAATTTCATATTCAAAACAGTTTGTCTATGCACAATTAATACATGCTCAATGTGCAACCATTTTGATTCATCTGAATCTGCAATTTACAGTGTAGCCATTATCTTAGGCTTCTTCAGATAAAAAGTGCTAATTTGACTACTAGTCCATCGCCAAATTTACCTATAACTGTTTGACATTACCGTAATATAACCGTAACGCAGAACCACACACAGTGACAGCACTATGCAAAATTAGTGCAGGACTCCAGTGTTTACAGATGAAACATTTGCAGTTATTTGCTGCAGTGCTATAATAGTGGATTGCTGTTGGCCAGTGTTTTTTATCACAGACAGCCTATTAAAGCCCTGTGAACCATGCGTTTTAAAAGCTATTGCAATATTCACTGCCTCAGCTCTTTTCTTTTACAGCACTGCTCTGGTTACACACTATAACAGTGGCAGTGAAGCATGGCATCAAAAACCGACCTGTCAGAACACATTGTTTCATTCACTATGATGGAGAGACAGCTTCATTTGGACCTGCTACTGTTTTCAGGATGAATCAAGGGGTAGAGTTGTTTGTTTCTGGAGAAATATTCGACCTGATTACAGATGCAACATGGCAGATGGAATTGGCAACTCTGGTGAGATAGCAGATGTTTCGGTCTGTCCAGATCCACATTCAGTCTATCCAAATCCAAAGACCCTACTGAGACTAATGGCCTCATCAGTGTTGTTTTTGCCATGCTGATGTGTGGTAATGACTTCTCAGGGCACCACAAGGAGCACATCAAGTGGAAGAGGCACTTTATGGCTTTATGGGCCAGGAACGGTAAACAGAAATATCATATTTTGAATCTATTATTACTACCTGAGTGATCGCAGACTGTCGTTGTTGTGGGAGAATCCTAAAGGGATCTTCAGAGGCTCCAGCAAGCCAGAACAAGTGCAGTGTGGAATTTATGAAATGAAACATTAAAGACGGTGTAAATAATGTATGATGGTATATATAAGTTATGCTTTTGAAGAGAACAATTAAAGCTTCACCTGCTAACCTGATTAATAACACTGAGCCTCAGGGCACTTTCATGATCCAACAGAGCGCAGATGTTTGGAGTCGAAATTGGGCGTCTGTTAGAGTTGTTAACAGTCAGAGCTGAAGCGGTTAGAATACATTTTGGATGGCTTTGGTTTAATCAGAAACACTGACAGAGATTCTTTTTTTAATGATATTTTATCATATTATTTTAAATTAAATCCGATTTTTGTCTTTAAAGCTACCCATATCTAGCGGTGAAAAGTTATATGACCATCCAGCGAATATTAGTTTCTGTTCCTCTCAATTCCGAATTTCGTTTTAACTCCTACGGTGGCCAATGTAGTCCAAGATTAACATGGCTTCCAGTTCGACCTCGTCCATGAGTGTTAACTCAAACGTAAAGGCGAAAGGTGAAGCTTGAATTAACGGGTATGTCCCTCTTTGGCTAATGTACTTTCAAGATGGAGGGGCAACATGGCGACCGACATTAGAACCCCTTACCCGTATGTATTTTCAATGGCATTTTATACACTCACGAGAATACTTTATTACTTGAACGAAGTAAATATACATTAATGAGCACATATATTTTTGAAAGAACTAAGTGTTTTTAGCTAAGAATAAACTTAAAGAGTTACACAGTGTAGCTTAAAAAATGTCCAAGACATAGTTTCAGTATTCCAAATTGGAAGAAATAAAGTCATACATTTTTGGAACAACATGAAGGTGAATCAATTATGTCATATTTGGGTGAGCTATTCCTTTAAGGTTTAAGGAGGGGTTATGAGATGAGAAGCAACTGTACCGGGTGGAGGCTGTGGAGGTTAGACGTAAGCCACGTCTCTCGTGTGGTTCTTCCTCGGCTTGGGTCATCTGAACCATTTAAATAGGAGAGCTCACGAAGCTGCTCCTGCCTGATCTCATCATTGTAATCCTGTGGGAGGAAAAAACAAACCTGCCATAAAAAACACATTTATATACCAAGGCAAAAGTGTTGTAGGTGAATCTCATCTGACATGCTTCTCTTCAACCACTGCAAAAAGAAATGATCCAGTTGGATGCACATCTTGCAGACACCAGACGTCAAGGCAACTGAGCTTTAAATGCATTGCTCGACAACCAGAATGTTGGCGCGGGAATATTAAATATACTGCCAGAAAGTTTAGCTGACTTCAAACAAAAAATATGGGTAAAAATGTTTTAACCTGCATGTTTTTCATATGTGGAGAACTAGAAATTTTTTAGCATACCTACTGACAAAATGGCACCATATGACACGCACTCCAACACACACTGAAAATATGGTGTAGAATGAGGTACCGTGATGCACACATATCTTTCATTTAGAGTAAGAGGCAGGAGAAAAATAGAGCACTGGCTTATTAACTTTGTTTGACATCAGCTATCAGTGCTTTGTTGTGAAAGAATAATTCCACTTTCTGCATTTATAGTCCCTCTCTCATTTGATTGAACATGACAAGGCCCTGAATCACAAGGCACGATTACAGAGTGGATAGCGCTTATTTTATTATCATGTCGCTGCCACAGGCAGATCAACGGAGCCTCATTTCCACCAGCCACTTATTTCCCTTCCTGTTTGGCACAACAGCTGTGTATCAGACATGGCAGCTAAAGGAGAAAGGCCTTTCCACAGAGATATGCTCAACAATCAATAAAAACTGCATTAGAGATGCTTCTGTATCCACTAAATGGACATGCTCGTACATTGTAATATTAAGAGTATAGTTTAATAGATAAAATATATACTAAATACTCGAATCACAAACTTGACTGCTTGATTAGGATTTTTTGATAAAAAAAGATCTGAAACGATTTTTTTACTTATCCTCTTAATGGCTGTGTGAATGTTATTACAATTTCAAATGGATGTATTCTATTTTAATATATTTTAAAATGTAATTTATTCCTGTGGTGGAAATCTGAATTTTTCAGCAGTGGTGAATGATCCTGCAGAAATCATTCTAATATGCTGATTTGATGCTCAAAAAACATTTCATAATTATTAACAATAATGAAAACAGCTGTGCTGCTTAATATTTTATGTAAAAACCATGATACATTTTTTTCCAGAATTCTTTAATAAATAAAAGAACAGCATCTCTTGTCCCCGTTGTTGTCACTTTTCATTAATTTAATGCATCCTTGCTGAATAAACCTTGTTTTCTTTCATAAAAAAAATCATTACTGACCCACACAATTAAACGGTAGTAATGTAGTGTCTGGACCAATCAGACACACACTAAGTATTCATTGTATTTAATGAATAATCCAGCAAACTCATTCTCTCAACAATGGTCAATGAAACCTCCAAAAACCACACTGGCAGAACACGGCTATGCAACCAAGCCCCGCTCTCCACAATGACAAAGAAGTTTTATAGTAGCTAATGGATTTCCACCACTGATAAATGCTTGCTGTAGTACTGCTACAAGATTTATTTATGGAGAAGAGAAAAACACCCAGGTGTTTGGGTTGCATACCCATCCTTCATGTTGACTGAGCCTTCAAAGATCTTACGAAAAGGTGAAGCTGATTGGTTGGTTCTTGTCACATAACCTGCGGTGCGCTTGCGGCATTCTGAAAAGTAGAGGTGTTTTTCATCTCGCTCCGCCTGGAAAAAATGAGCGCATCACTTCAATGTTGAGCACGTGTCTACATTTGAAATAACGAACTTGAGCGCGCAAAAGACACGATATGTGAACGGGCCATTGACGAGCTACCTCCAATCAGGCCACGAGCTACTGGCAGCAATAAGAAACTCTAGTGGTTCACGATTACGCGCATTCCGGCTGTTTAGACACGCAGGGTTATGATTTCCTATTTACTTGTTTGGAGGCAATACAGAATTACTGTTGGTGAAATTATAATCAGACCTGCTAATTGGTAAAACAGGACAAATGAGAAATGTTTTTTTAAGGTGGTGATCCGTCCACACTCCACAGTCCTCTGAAGACTCTCTTAGTCGCTACAGAGACGATCACCAAAGAAATCCAAGACCCAGTGTTAGGAATTTTGATAGTTTCTTACCAGGTTGAAAGGTGGGAGGCGTGGGTAAGTGAGGTGGATTTTGTGCTTGGATCAGCATTAGCTGTTGCCAGGGCAGTCCATTTTGTAGCACCTGAACAGTCTGACTGAATTCCTTGCAACACATGGATTGACAGAGATGTATTGTATACTGATCAGATGTAGTGAGCATTCTGATGGATTCCTTTTGTAGAGTGTCTTGTGGTGAAGCTAAGTATGCTTTAAATCAGATTTAATAACAGCGGTAATGTATTGGTTCAGATATACAGTGAGTCTTAGAAACACCAGGTCAAATTGCATCACAGTCAGCTTTATAAAAAAAAATAGAATTAACTTGTTTTTGCTTCTAAGTCTCTGTACGAGTGTCTACATCCACTCATGTATTAATGGTAAATTAAGAAGACTTCCTCCTACAAAAATCAGTTATCCAGTTTCCTTCTTAATGAGACTACAGTCAATAGACGTACAGTGCTGCCGCTGAGGAAACCCACTCACGCCTACTGAAAGATGCTGCGTTTTGCATGATTCACTCCTTTTCTGAGGCAATGCGTAATCCTATTCACATAATGGGCTTTCTGTAGGCCTTATCAACAAAGGTTTGGGCCTATCAGTAGTCCAGGCTGCAAAGGCATTTTGCTTGTTTGGTTTTTAAATACATATTTATACTATGTTAACCATTGCTTAACTGGAATTATAAAATTCATTAAATGGAACTTCATATTTCATAATGCAATTTAATCTAGAGCTTACGGGTAATCTGTGTAACGCCTTTATTGTATGAGAATAATATAGATTTACTAACAAATTCAGAAATGTTACACCCCTCCATAACTGCAAGTTCTTTCTATAGTGTCAATATTGAGGATAGCGTCAATTTCAAACCAATTTGAGCCGATTCAGACCCTGACAATGTTAACGAGCAAGAGGATCACGCTGAACGGATTTCATGCAAAGACTTTACAAGTAAGGGTTTCACCAGGACGTTTAAGGTGGTATGTTTTTTTGTACTTTTGTTATACATTATAGATACAATGTTATTCACCATTTAATCGTGATATTTTTCGAAAATCTAAGGTAATATAAGCAGTAATCGATCACAAAAAAATTGTTAATTGACCTTACAAAAGTCGAGAGCTTTACAAAAGCAACAGAAAACAAGTTGTTCTCCATAAAATTAACGTTGGGGTTATAATGTTTCGAAAAATAAGATAACCAATCAATTCGTCAGCCTTAGGAAGGTCAAAAAAATCATTTTGGAAAAAACAGTGTCTCTTTGAACAATGTCTTCTCTAATGCAGCTCAACCATGCCTCGTCCAGTTTTTTTGTGTATTCCGTGGGCGGAGATTATTTAAATTAGTACAATTGTGACTTCATAAGATCCGGAAAAATCGTTTTGTAGTTGTTAAAAGGGGATTCTGTTAATTTAATAGTTTTCCTTTGGAGTGGACTTTGAGCTTTATAACCTTGCAGATATTTTTCATGCTCAAACAGCAACATTACACACTAACTAAAGTTTAAATAGTGGAAAGCATAATAGGAATCCTTTTAAAAATCTGTTGTGTCTAGAGCATTTAATTGCATAACCATGGGCATTATTGGGGAGTTGAATCTCCTGGTGTTAAAAGTTTCCACCTTTTTGAAAAAGGTTTTCCAGCAGATGTTAAAACATGGATGTTGGGATTTTCTCCAATCCAGACACAAGTGCATCTTCAATGACAGCTAATAATGTTGAGTGAGGTGTTCTGGCCCACAGTACATGTTCCAATTCATCCCAGTCACAGTGGATATGTGTTCAGGTCCAAGCTTTGTGCAGGTCAGCTAAATTCTCTCACACTACACTCAGTAAAACATTTCTTAATAGACTGTGCTTTGTGCACAAGGGCATTGTGATGCTGTATACAGAAAAGGGCTTCCTGAAACTATTGCAACAAAGTCAGAACCACACAATTCACTAGAATGTCATGTGTCCCATAGCATTAAGGTTTGTTTTCAGTGGAATTAAGGGGCATATTTCTTTAAAACAAATGCTGTGAAATATTAAGAAATATTTTAATTCTCATGGCTGCCTGGATACTATTAACACTTTAAAGTGCAAATCTTGAGATGCCAGCACAGTCCTTTAATCCTGACAGGAATCAAGCTTTCTGACAAAGATAAATGTATAAACACATTCAATGAAGGAAAGACATCAAGACATTAGCTTCAAACCCTAATGAGCTGCCTACATACGCAACTGTTTTATTGCAGCATGCTAACTGAAATGGATACATGCAGTTCCCTTTTCCAGAATTTGGCTGAAAAAGGAGGCATCATAATTATGTCAGAAGCATGCCTACAGAGTTAGCTCACTATGTTTTGCAACAGAGCTATTGAGATTGAAAACTTATCTAATTGGAATTCCACAGTGGGAATAAAGATAAAACATGGTTCACCACTGACAGAAATACATATGGAGGAAGTAACCAGATAAGTGCGGATGATACAAAGATGTGGCTCAAGAGGCGAATAGGAAATCTCTCATTGAGCACTTCCTTCCTGAGGCAAACACTTCATACTGCTTCATTAATATTTATAGTTTAGACTTTATAGGAGAGGTATTCACTTGGCGAAAAGGACCCCGGCTTGGATCCATCTGGACCGTGGGACGTAACTGCGTCATTTTTCCATTTCAATAGTTTAAAGTGAGCACCAGCGTGTCAAAACAATGGAGCGGTTGACACCACAAGTGCTCAGGGTCGTTTAGGGTCATGATCTTCAAGCGCTACATCTTCTAATATTTTTATCTACAAGCCATTTACGTTCTATGCTCATTGCTTCTCTCTCACTTAAGATGTAAAGCGGCACAATAAACCTGCAGATGAAGCGGTTATTTCAACAACAGCAGCAGAATCACATGGTGCGGCAAAATAGATATTTTTACTAAAACACTGCAGAAAACAAGAATGCAGCAAGTACAATTATTTTGATAATTGTATTTGTATAATAAATTGTAATTATTATATTCATAAAGATGACCAAGACCTTTTAACAAAACCATGTTTTAAGAGCATTTCATAATAAACAATGCTATCATTTGGAAAATTATTTAAAGATGGCAAAGGAAGACAAAATACTTTGCAATTATTAGTTAACTTTGTTTTGTGCTCATGATGAGAGTTTTGATTAGTAGATTATGTACCTGTACGTTGTTTGTTTTTAGTAGTTTATTACTTTGAACAAAATATAAAAACGGTCCATACTTTTCTTAAGATCTTAGACATCACTACTTAGGCTCTCAGGGCCCAAGATATCATATTTGATTACTATTTTGAGTGTTTAAGATTTTTTTCTTTAACAAAGTACTATGGTTGCCCTGGTGGAAATGTATAACACTTCCAAAAAAGAATCATCCAGACCTCAGCTGGGAAAGATAGAGACCAGACCAGACTTTAATTGAATATCCCTGCTTATAGTGCATAGACAAGGTCAGACCCGGAGCTCTCAAATATCATTAATGTGTCAAATGAATGTGACTAATCATTACTATTACTAACAAATAAGCTAGTGAGTATACACTACTGTTCAAAAGTTAGGGGTCGGACAAATTTTTTTTATTGTTTTAGAAAGAAGTCTTAAACTCCCAGGATTGCATTTTATTTGATCAAAGATACAGTAAAAACAATGATATTGTGAAATATTTTTACAATTTAAAATAATTTTCTATTTGAATACATGTTTCCTGCGATGCAAAGCTGAATTTTCAGCAACTACGTTAAAAATCATTCTAGTAGATTTGGGGCTCAATAAACATTTCTTATTATTAACACAGTGGAAAACGGTTGTGCTGCTTAATATTTTTGTGGAAACCATGATATAATTTTTGGATAAGCAGACAGTACAAAAGAACTGCATTTATTTGAAATAGAAATCTTTTAGAAAAATCATGATTGTCCTTTTTTGAAAAATGTCATGCTTCCTTGAATAGAAGTATTAATTATATAAAAAAGAAAAAAAATCATAATCTAGGGTGAAGTTAATTTCTGAAAGATATTATCAGAAACTAGCAGCATTTTCAGCCAATTCCAACACATTAAACATCCAATTCTTCCATATATAATCATATGCATAACTCCATAATCTCCAATTCGCCTTGCATTAAACATACTGTAGGCAAATGTATGCAGGAGAGTACTAGAGTTCAGCTTTGGTTAGTGTACTCATCTCATCCTGGCTTCCAGCTCACCATCTCTTTCAAAGAATTCAAGTATAAACTTACTGGAACAAGGAATTTCTTAATCTCCTCCAGGGCATGGCTCATGCGGGAATAGGCTTCTCCAGGTGGTGCGAAAACTTCAATTAAAACATGAAGATCGTTGCTCAAATGGCCGTATTTCGCCTCTCCACTTTTTCTCAGCTCTTCCTCCTAGAGATGGAAAAACATCAAGTCAGGAATTCTGTGTGAAGAATTTATCATACCATTAATGAATCAGATAAAGAGAGCTTTTCTTCCTCCAAACCATATTATGCATATTTTGAACTGAGTGTGAACTGTAAAGGCATTAAAAGGGAAGTTCACCCCCAAACTTATACCCTTATGTCTTTTCAAACCTGTGTGAAATTTGTGAAACAATTATTGCCTGACTGACTGACTGACTTATTGTAGCAACACTGGACCACACCAAAAAAAAAAAGAAAAAAAAGAAAAAAGAAATGAAATCATATAGGTTTGGAACAACACTGAAAGTGACAATGGAAATTTTTATATTTTTATAAATATACCTTATGAAAGAAGCTCTTTTAAGACTGATGAATGTTCTTGTAATGTATTTCAACAAGATGTCACAAAGTCTTTTTTGTGAACAATGGAACCTATCGACACCTTTACTCTGTAACACAGATAATGGGTACGTAGATTCGAATCATTAAGCTTAAATCTGCCCGAGGGCTTTTTGTCAGAAATAAATTGACACTGTCACCTTTCTGATTAAATCCTGCCATTGGAAAAGCAAAAAAGGGTGATATTTCACAGAGGTATTCGGTTTTTCAATTCTCTCTGATTGCTGAAGGTGTTCTGTGGCTCTTCACAAAACTTGAAACTTCAGAAAGCTTGTAATTACGGCAGACAGCGTTTCTGTTTTATGTTGATTACCGCTCGACTGTGGCTTCTTAAAGACAGAAGGGCTTTGATGACATAGAAGCCTGATCACTGATACTGGCCCCTTGTAGCCCCTTCAGCTTTAATAAACACTTACCGATGCCATCTCAGTATCATGTCAGAAGTGACCCAAGCACTTTTCCATCATGCTTTGCATGGACAAAAGGTCAGGAGACACTTAAGCTTTCACAACATTTCTGAGAGGCGTAATCGTATTTTGTTGGGCTTCGGTATACGCCAGCTGACGAATTGTACAGATGAGATGGTTCAGATGGTAATTTGGTGAGTGGACACAAATATAAGTGTGTAGGCGTTGGCACTGTGGGTGTCTCCAGATTGACTTAAAAATGGACGGACAGACAGAAGTGGAGGCAGGAGATGGAGAAAAGGCTGCCGCCTCATTTCCAGTCCTGAAAACTGCTTGTCAGATGACAATTGTTCGGTTTTAAGTCAGAAAGCTTTAATTTTCCTTTCAGTGTCAATCCACGGAAGAAAATGTTCTGTTGTTTCAAAGAGGTTAGGCCTGTCTCCAGGATGCATTTCAAAGGCACGCAAGTAAGCATGCTCTAAGCATAGCAGAATCCTCTTCAAATATGACAAAATGAAGGGTTCCTCATCTTTATTCCCAGTAAAGTACAAATAGTGAATCTGACACTTATAAGCTTGACAGTTATCCAGTACCCCTTACAGAGTTAAAGAGCTCAGTTTTGAAACATTTCAAACAAAATCTTATAGAGCTAAATAAAATCTACTCCTAAAAGGCATGAAAAAAGCAATGTTGGCTATAAACACTGGCCTTTCTTTCTTACATAAAAATTAAGGATGTGAGAATGTTTCTGCTATAACATTTGTGTCTATCCCCAGATTAAGATTTGTGATACACAGATGTCTTTTGCAAGGTGGTACAGTGTCCAAATTCCTGCCAATTTGCTGCACTCAGACACATGCTGTTCATTTACCTGCCCAGGGAATCATTCTAAATGCAATATGTTTTGCTTTATTAAACCCAGGATGAGGACAGTCTTTTATACGAAGACCTAAGTAGGACTCAGATACTGCACAGACAAAGGGCCATAAAGATGCAAGGCAGACTCTTAATTTCATATGTATAACAAACCTGTACAAGCTCAAGGTGACTCTTCATAATGGAATATGTTTGCATTAATCATTGCCTTTGGATCTGAAACAATCCAACAGGCTCTTGTTTGAGTTCTGCCATAAATTTAAATAGATTTCAGACCACAGTTCATCTGCATTGTTAAGAGTGTGAAATTCCAGTGAAAAGTGTGTTTATAAAGCTTTAAAAAGAACACTGTCTGCTTGTAGAAACCCCACACAGCTATTTGGGGAAAAAAAAACAATGCATATTCCTGTCTCATTTGTTTCTTTCACCTTTCAATTCAACTTTTTAGCATTTAACGATATATGACATTGGTCAATAAAACCATAAGACATTGGTCTCTGTTTATTCTATTGAAGTTATTGCAATGACGACAGATTTTATAAAAAGAATAAAAAATATATATATAGAGAATTGTTTATTTGCATGCTATCTGTATTGCTTGAGCACACAATTCACTTAAGGAAAAATGTAAATCAGATAATGGTAAACTTGGGGCAGCATGCACAACGTGATTGCAGTTTGCGACTGATTTAAAAAAAAAATTGGCACATTTTATAGAGCTTAATATAAATAGAAAGGAGTTTTTTGGAGCTGAAAAGAATCACAGCGCTAAAGCATACTTGTAGCACCTGGTTAAAATAGATTGCAGGTGGTGTGTGAACAAGACTTGCACTGTATACTAAAGTTCATTCCTCTAACAAGCTCTGAACACAGTTCAAGAACCAAATGAGGACAAAGCAGATTTTGTGTAAATAATTCATCTCAGGTCACTGTAAATGCACAAACAGAAATTTACTGGTGACTTTGTAGAAACCTTCAGACAACATTTCTTATGTTTTTTTTTATGTATTAGTTTAATACTTATCTTTGTGGTCGTTTAAAAAAAAATTGTTCTTGGTTGAAGAAACTTTCAACATGCACACATCAACCGAATTCTATAATAATATGCCATGTCTCCATGCTTCAGTTGTGCCTATAACTACAACACTTAAAAGATAACTCACTTTTGAAAAAACTTTTGCTGATAATTTACTCTTTTTCTTTTTCTTTTATAAGATAATTTACTCTTATAAAATAATCTTTTATAAGAGTCATTTGATCCATTCAACGAACAAAACGGAAAAAAATTACTCGGAAAAAGATTCATTTGATTTTGATGAACGAGTTCAAACAAGAGAGTCACGAGACAGTCATCGCAGTACAGAGCAAGGCAAGCATTTGAGCTTATAAAACTTAAACTTTATTTTTATCTTTTTTTTTAAATGAGCCATCGTTTTGCTTGATAAGACCCTTATTCATCGTCTGGAATCAGATTTAAAGCCCTTTGAACAGTTTACAGTTTGGAACTGAAAGTGTCATTTGGACCTTGAACACGTTCCCAGTAAAGTCCATTATATAAAGAAAATGCTAAAACGTCTTCATTAAAAACCTTAATTTCTTTTCGACTGAAGAAAGAAAGACATGGAACAATTCGGATGACATAGAGTGAGTAAATTGTCAGCAAAAGTTTTTTGAAAAGTGAACTACTCCTTTAACAGCAGGAAAAATTGATGTAGCACGCATCCTTGCTTTGCTTATTGAATCAGTTCCTATTTCACACTGTGAAAGAAAACTAATATTTGCTTGATATGAATGTTTTTTTAATTCCAGAGTTACATTCAATAAAAATTAAATTAAAATGAAAAATTTATTGAACTGGGGAATTTAGGAAGGCCTATTATGAGATGATAGGAGCAAGCAAACTGAGAAATATTAAATTTGGAACGATCTCTGGCTAGGTAAATGACCAGCATGTCTCTTCAGGCAGCTTTTTGGCCAAACATTGCACTCACCACCGCTCAATGCCAAAGCACGTATAAAATAGTTCCACTGAGAAAGATCCATAAATAGCCTCAACAGCTCCTTTATAACAGGGATTTACTTGATCCTCCAAACAAACACTGATCGTTTTTTTCCAAAACATAAAACACAAGTCTGTTAGGGTGTTAACATGATTATTGTCAAGTCTGAGGAGCTGTTATATTAACATTTAAAGACCCAATGCAATCAAAATTGATTTAAATCCATTTGAGTAATGTAGTAAAATGCACAGGAAAACCCACTAACAGGCATACATCCTCATTATATCTTCATCAGCCTATCAGACACCTCACTGCAATGTCCGAAACTAAAGCCCTTCTACATGTCCCCAACTTGTTTCAATAGGAAATATGCCAACACAAGAAAGACGTGACAGCTTTTGAGCTGAATAAATGAGAAAAGGCTTTATTTTCAGCCAAATTAGAGTCAGTGCGCTATTATTTGTGATGTATACTTCTCTTTTCAAGAATGTGTACAATGTCAGTAAATGCTAAAACAGCAGTTCCTCCTCTATCTAGGGGCATATGTGCAGGTAATGATCTTCAGTCTCAGCGTCCTCTCACACTTTGCTCTGTCAGCTCTGATGCTTGTTACACTCACAGAAATGAAAGGTTTACGGGATTTAAGGGATAAAGCACTCGGCTCTGGAATAAATGCAGTGTGCATGGCATGTACAAGCTTCTAGAAGCCCATTTCCTCCACATGAGGAAAAATATATGCTTATTAAATCATCATGACATAAAATTTTATAAATTATGAAAAACTAGGTCGTAATAAATACGAGATAAAAAAGTCAGCATGAGATTTAAAAAAAAAAATCACAATAATGACTTTAACAATTTTTAAATCTTATAATTATGACTTTTTTATCTCATAATTATGATTTACCAAAGTAAGATTTATTTTTTCTCATGTAATGGAAATAGGCTTCCATTGAAACTATTTTACTCATAGACAAAAAACAACAAATTATTTAACGCAGCTCTTATCAAATGCAGGTGTTTTGCCTTTGACATAAGTAGTTAGTTTAGATATTTAGGGCCAGATTACTAAACAGGGCAAATTACCGATAAGAGCGCAATCCCATAAAAGCGCAGATGGGAATGGAAAGTTCTGCACAAGATCTACTGGCAACGCACAAATTAAAGAACACTGATTCATTCATTATGATCATTTTCATAATGATCAACGCAATCTATCAAGCGCAGCACAAAGTAGCGATTTCGGTTTAAGACATGCTTTTTTGGCATGTCAATAATGACGCAAATACCAATAAACTGACCAGCAAACCTTAGGAAATCATCTTGGGTCATCCATTTAAATACACTCCCATAAATTTAGTGTCTAAATGGAAACTACAAATGCATATGCAATAAGGTCAGCAGCAAAAACAACCGTCCACGCCTTTTAAGCGCTAATATTTCACTGCAAGTCTTTAGTAAATCCTGACAGTTGTTTTTTAAAGCCAAAAGAAGGTTTGCACTGGTGCAAGCTGTAAGTAAATCTGGCACTTAATATCAGAAAATATGCTGATTTAGTTATGGCATTTATGTTTACAAAGAACTCAATGTCAATAATAACAATTCTCAAAACAGTACTGAAACATTACATTTATACAGTGCACATGCTGAAAAAATAGAGTTGTTGCCAGTCATCTTACCTTGCCTTTATCCCTCATTGAACCCTTGCCGAGGATGGACATCTTTGCTCCCGTTTCCTCTTGTAATCTTTTCATGGAATTGCCCCTGGGCCCCAGCAGTTTCCCAACAAAATTAAACTGTAATAAGGAGAGAAAAGGCAATAGGTTGGTCTCTCACACTGCCTGCTTCTGCCTCAGTTACCTCACAGTCAATAATAAAAAAAAAATCTGTTTTTCTCATCATGCACAAAACCAGTTACAGTGAGAGAATGAAAAATTACTTTTTTTGCTTTAAAATTAAATCTGTGGCAGTTGATCGATCAAACGTATTTTCTGCTGTTTTAACATTTATTTTTTTAAAGTTTGTCAGAAACGATTTAAAAAGATGTGAGAGTCTACACCTGTTTCTGTAGGGCACTGTAGCCACTCATGTGTCTAATCGATGTTTGGGGTCAGTGGTTGGACTCCACTGATTTCAGAGATATTATAACATGTACCAAATGCCAAAAGGGATCTTCAAAATGATCCAAGAGTCCATGCTTGAATGAGGCATAACGTAATGAGTTGATTTCCAATGGGAATTCAAGTAATACTACCCAGATGATGAGCTATCCAGCAAACGCCTTGGGCAGCAACTAACATTCTGGTTGCACAGCAGATCAGCGGTCATTGAGAACACTTGGTCATCACAATTTTTTTTCACTCACATCTGTGCATCAGTAACTGCATCTTCAAGGATTTACAGAGTCTTACATATTGCAATCAGATTCAGGCTGCTAAGGATTGTCTAATGCCCATGATAACAACAAATCGTAAGTAGTCAATAAATGCTGCCATTGTAAGAAAAAGTACCCTTGTATAAAATGGCGCATCAAATTCCCTTTATAACAGTGTCACTTCATCACTGTCTGTTCATGTTCAGTGTTCATCACTTTTTCTGATGTATTGCCACAATCCCCTTAGCCAGCAGCCTCTCTAAATTCACTTTAGATTTAATATGTTTTTGAGAAACCTTTTAAAAAGGCATTTTTCATTGTCTTTACTAAGGACAATAAAACAGAATAAGAAAGTGATCTTTTGGATGTTGAAAATGCATCTAAATAGATTGTGGTCAATCAGATTCTAATTACTACACATGTATCTAGTTCAGTCATAAAACTGTAGATGGTGCAGGCTGATAGGTACTGGAAGCAATCACATTATTACCACATGGCACAAACACTGGCCTCTGCTGATCCTGCAGCCAATGAGATTGTTTGCTCAACATTTAAAAAATCTGGTTCAGGTTTCTGTAAGGTTGCCTGCAGCGAGCAATCAGAGTTCACCTGAAACCCTCCACCACCCCCAGCTCCACCTGTCTAGATCTGCTGTGGATTTATGCATGCAGCAACATCATTACTTACATCCTCAAAGCAGTGTGTCAGTGTATCTTTAGACAGTAACATGTCCACTGCTCAGCAGCAGCCAGCATGATGACCTCAGACCAAATAGATTAACACTGTCATTTTCATTAACATGCTAAGCCTATTGTTGTCATGATTTAAATATTGTTGTCATGATTTAAATATATATCACAGATATTCATAGAAGCCCCTTTTCCACCAAAGCATTTTGAGAGCCGGTTCGGAAGCCAGTGCCTAAGCGCGAACCAGTTCTTTGTGTTTCGACAGCCAAAGAACCGGTCTCTGAACCAGGAGAACTGGTTCCAAAGCGGCACCAACTCTTTGCTGGACTAGAATCGTTATTTTACCACGTCATGCTTGCCGTCGAGGGCTGGGCGGGTTTCAGATGTGTTCTAAACATCTTTTCTGACCATAATAAAGGATCGCAAAGCCAAGAGAAACATTTGCAGAAACACGACGGAGTCGCCTTTGTAATTGTTATGCTTTAAGCGTTTCTATTTTTTTTTCCTATTTTGACATTATAGACACAAGAAAGGGGTACATAACTTATACAGAAAAGATTGCATATCAAACGAAAATATTAAAAGACTTACACATTTCGATTGTTTTTAAAGCCTTCTTGATAAATGAGTTAGAGATAATCCTAGAGTAATATTGTACTTGGCAAGCGCTTATCTAGCCAAGACGTAATGGCGACGTAAACAGTGAAGTAACGACGTCGTTCCCTGCGCGCTCAGTCAGTGGAAAAACAAACAGGTTCTGAAGCGGTTCGCGAGTTGAACTCAACTCTGAACCAACTTTGATCCAGCACCAGTTCTGAACTAGTTCTTTTTTTTGGTGGAAAAGGGGTAAGAGAGAGTGTTGAGAGAGAACATAGACTCTCACTATTTTTCACCAAATTTTAGAGCTGCACTGTGAAACTTTTTTAGTTTATTCTTAGCTAAAAACACTTAGTTCTTTCAAAAATATATATGTGCTCATTGATGTATATTTACTTTGTTCAAGTAATAAAGTATTCTCGTGAGTGTATAATATGCCATTGAAAATACATACGGGTAAGGGTTCTAATGTCGGTCGCTATGTTGCCCCTCCATCTTGAAAGTACATTAGCCAAAGAGGGACATACCCGATAATGCAAGCTTCGCCTTTCGCGTTTACGTTTTGAGTTAACACTCATGGACGAGGTCAAACTGGAAGCCATGTTAATCTTGGACTACATTGGCCACCGTAGGAGTTAAAACGAAATCGGAATTGAGAGGAACATAAACTAATATTCACTGGATACAAATACCTTTTCACCGCTATTTGGGGGTAAAAATCACAGTGTAGCTTTAACTTGACTTTCCTTTTAGTGTGTGTTTTGTAAAATGGTGTAAGAAATGAAGAAACAGGATAAAAAAAAGTCCAGAGATGGGCAAAATGTCTTGATGTGCATGGCTGTTGTAGTGGGGATGAATTTAAGGATGCAACTTCTCTGCAAGAATTTACCCACTTTCATAGTGAAAAATGTGTAAATAAATAAATATAGGCTGTGTATGACTAGTCAATAATTGTGACAATCCATACCTATAACATACATGAAGCATTATGTGTGGAACCCATGCACAGTTGCATCATTTTGGAGAAATGGCTGTTTACTAGTTGCTGTTATTTTCCAGACCAGAAAGTCAGACATTACTAAGGGAAGTGAATTTGCCCTTCAATATTTGCAAAGGTTAGATGATTTGTGGCGGCCAAAATGAAACAGTTGGGTATAACACATGTTGACATACCCTGCCTAGCACATGGCTGGAAACTCCTCAACACATGCTCTTCCCAGCCAGGCTGTGGAAGCAGCTGTAGGGAACTCTAGCTGGTGGAACGCAGAAGAACTGTCACTAAATTTGGCTGGAGCCACATAACAAATGCAAACAGTTTCAGGTGAAAGGGTGAGGTGTGGGTAGGGCAGTATATTTAGCAACACCGCAGCACTGCGCCAAAGCGTGCTGACCGACTCTCTCGGAGTGGAGGTGTGCTGTTTGCTTCGCCTCCAGTGGGGTGTGTATGACAGGAATACTCTGCAGCTGGCTGGGTGCCTCGGAGCAGATGGTTGCCTCAGCTACAGTGTGAAGATGCTCACTGGGCGGCTGCAGTGGAGTGGCCCGTTTTCATTAAGCTAATGAATGTCTGGAGTCACTCTCCTGCTCCATGGTGGGCAATTTAGGCTTTATTAGGGGGCACAGTTCAGTGTTGGATGAGGTTTGAAGCGATCGAAGCTGTCCCTCGCAGTCCCCGGCAGCAGGCGGGCTGCAGAATGATGGGCATTATGCAGCACTGACAGGCTGAGGATGATAAACCTGACAACCGAAGGCACAAGTGTCAAACCGCATTGGCTTATTATGAGCAAATGTGACTTAAGAAAGTACACATGGTATGCTGTTGTGATGGAGAATAGATCACTAACCCACACTTCTAGAGCGTGGATCAGTATGTACGTCTAAAATCACTGCAAAAATCCTAGGAAAGCATGCATTGCGTTGCACTGTTTATTGATAACTTAAAAAGCCCGGATGGCTGTTCACTGTGCTTTCATGCAGAATCACTTACATTTGGAGCCTGCAATGAGTTTAGAGTGTATGTGTGTGTGTGTGTGTGTGTGGCTGGCTGAACAAATGACTTTTCACACTCTGAGTCCCTTTGACAGGGACCTTCACCTGCACTCAGTGCTCGCTGATGTGCATTACATTGATTTCTCTGTCAAAATCTTTTCAGAAACCATTCAAGACCACTGAGCTCTTGATCAGCTTCATATTTATGGGGTGAGAATGGTTGCATTATTCCAAATAAATAGATTATGATCCACAAATGTAAATAAAGAAATTCACACAATTCTACCTAATATATACATTACCTCAAGCCAATCAGATATAACGACTACATTGAACTGACATATCTAATGTTTAACTCTAAAAATGGGTCACAGACCTGAAAGGTTGAGAATCCTTTGCACTAAGACCAGCTTTGCTTGTTAATTCAAATTTCCTCAGAAAAAGTCTTACGAGTTTAAAATCCGTTGGCTATCCTCTATGAACTTAATGCTGAATTTCATTTTGTGGTGCACTGAGAGTGCTGTTCTTGAACAATTCTCTTCTGCTGTCCCAATCTCAACAGATGCAAATTGCTCCTCTATAATTATCAAAGACCTATTTTAATCTCTACTTTCAGCAAAGGTACATATTCATATCTGTCACGAAAAAACAATAGTATACTAATCTATTTTTGATGATCCTCACAACATAAAAAAATGGAACAGGAGATCTTGAGGGATAAAGGCACAGTTTCAATCTGCTGCCAATTTACACTGACTGAATATGATCAACTGAGCTAAAGAGAGATTATAGGGGTCCAAATTTGCTCATTTACAAGTTCATAAATTTTGAATATGTTTGTGTTAATGTTTTGGTTTCTTTAAAACCTGCCTTCCAGAAAGAAGTCTGTGACTGGTACTGACCCCAGTCTGTTGTGATTGGTCTACTACCACTTACAGTGTGCGTTACTGAAATGTAACGGCCCTTACTTCAGCCCTGTAAACACTACTGTAACCATGCTTATTATGGTATTAGTTTTGCCATATCAGTTTGAGTGCAAAAAATGACAAAAAAAGCATAATTGGACCCCTTTAAGAACAAGACACGCCATCTCATGTTATTTATGGATTTGGGTTTCAGACTGAGGCAATTAAACCTGCAATTATAAGACTCTGCAGAAACAGCTATAGTCTGCATCATATCCACTATTAAATGACTTTGATGTCTAGAGCCAATAAACTTCTAAATATCCTCAAGGCTGTTTCAGCAAAAAATGGCACAAAACTCCTCAGGCTTCACAACAAAATGTGCTGCCAGGCAAAGCTGGCAAAGTGAACACTTAACATAACCATTAGTGCAGTTTGAGTTGGAGGTTGAAACACAGCACCCTTTCCATAAGCTGTGAAACCATATAAGATCCGCAGATAGAGTTAGATGACTACTGCCAGCTGTGCTGCTAGCGAGGTCTAGCACTGGCTGATAGCAGGATTATTATTGGGGACTAGGACTGGGGGAGATGTAATAATGGCCAGGAGAGACGGCTTGGCCACAGTCAATGGACACAGATTAGCAGAGAATGGTTTAAACAGTGGCAGAGTGCTATGGTGTTAGATAGAGACTGAGAGTCATAGAGCCAGTGTTGGCTGTTAGTGGAAGCTAATGAGCTAGCAGAAAGAGTCAGAGCTTTAATACTGGGCAATATTCGCTCTAACAACAGAATAAGCCAAAGAGCTTTGCAAAAATTATAAAGTATATTTTTTACACTACTGTTCAAATGTTTGGGCTTTTTAAAATCTCATTCTCACCAAGGCTGCATTTATATGATCAAAAATAAAAAAGTTTTCTATTCTTGTGATGGCAAAGCTGAATTTTCAGCATCATTCCTCCAGTTATCAGTGTCACATGATCCTTCATAAATCATTCTAAAGTGCCGATTTGATACTAAAGAAACATTTCTTATTATAATCAATTTAGAAACAATTCTGCTGTGTAATATATATGCTTTATGATTCAAAAGTTTAAAGGGGGGTTGACTGCGATTTCACTTTTTTCATTTTAAATAGTGTGTAATGTTGCTGTTGGTGCATGAACAGTAGGGGAGCGGGGGCACAACCTAACGCAGGGTTAAATGTAACACGGTCCGTTTACATAGTTCGTCAGGATAAAGCAGGCTGTCTGTCTGCTATTTTCTCTTGCTGCCAGAGGACGGTCTCTCCTGAATTTGCGGAAAGTTTGGATTATATTTCGTGAAGATACTGGACAAAGAGTGTTTTGACACCATGAAAGTAATTTTTTTCATCATAGGTTTTTTTATACGTTTCCAAATCTAACTTTATATTGCCTTAATCACTTGTCTTGTTGGCTCAAACATAGCACTGTTTTGATTTTCATAGCACACTTAGTTATGCTATTTCGTGTCTATATACAACTGCGTACAAACATGAATTTTGTATAAGTACTAATGTTGTAAATGTATTTTTTTATGTATATATGTTTTATGACATTATTTTCGATTTAATCAAGAACGTAAACATGCCGACGCTGTTTGAGTATAAAATTAGTAGCCAGTCAGTTGCTATCGTTGCCAGTCAGATGCTATTGTGTAAAACAAATGTGTATAAAGTTATAAAATGTAGCAAATTATCATTCAGAAACGTTTAGTAAGAGCCGTGTGTGGTGACGTTCTGTTTGACTCTCTTCATCACGGCATTCTCGGTCTGATTCTGCCTGAAACTGATACTGCAGTTTGACACATATTTACATCTGGACCGGAGCTCATGACTTGCCCGTAAAGGTAATGGGCGTTAACCTTCCGGACAACGTGAGCGACAGTTTAGCCAATCACAACACACCGGCCCAAACTAACCAATCTGAGCCCACCGAACGTTTCTGAGGAGTGTTTTCATAGAATCAGGAAGTGAACCGCTCGTTCAGGGGACAGAGGGGAGCGCGGCTGACAATAAAGGTGAAGTTTATGAAAAATAAGACTTTTAAAAAAATAAAAGACCACGAATACATGTTATATTGCACCCCATAAACACAATCATGCAAAGAAAAAAGTCAACCCCCTTTAAAACAATAGCAGTAGTTTATAGAATTTTCTCTGTTGATTAATTTTGTGCACTTGCTTAAACTATAAATATTTGCCTGAAAGCAGAAAACTATATCTGACTTACTTTACAATGTTATTATATAAATATTAAGTATATTTATGCGGAAAATGTAATGCACATTAACAGAATACATAACAAATACGTATGATATCAAACTAAAAATGCATGTTCCAACATACTCAACATTGTGTTCAGCTCTAGAAAAGGTATCAGCCTGAGGTAAAATTGATGATGGATCCCCTGCATTAAAGAACCCATATTGAGCTCTGACACTCTGGGGCTGACAGCACAGATGCAGGGTAAACAAACAGCGCATTAAGACCATCTCAGAGTCAGGAGGCTGACAGGTTAAAAGACTGTTACCCATACAAATGAGGAGCATCCACTCTCTTCCCAAACTACATTCCCATGTTCCTTTGGTGTTAGCTCTTAAAAACAAACATAATGCCCTTGAAAGGTCAAAAAAAAATATGGAAAGTCACACATTTACAAGTTTTCAAAGTGCAAAAATATTTGTTTGCTAAAGATTATGGCACCAACATCATTCCGCTGGCTGCTTAGTGAGTGTGTTATCCCCATGGGGTGCTGGTCATTTGAAACATACTGGGATAAGCTTTATAAACCAGATTAGGAGAGAAGCCATATTTCCATAGGCTCAGTGTTTCCTTCCATGACTTCCTGTCTCTCCAAATCTTGAACCAACAACTGTGCACAGCAAGAAAACCATTTTATCTGAGCTCAGTGCTTACAATTATAACCTTCCTGAAAACAAATAAACATGCCTCAGCAGGCTTCTAATTCATTAAGAAGATACAACTTCCTCACTATTTGTTGATTTTTATCTCCCCCTCTGTATTCAGTTTGATTTTGAATGTCTTCAGCAGCTTATCTATGTTAAACACCTTTGACAAGGTTGAGTCGGCCTTTGGGACAAGGGAATTCTTTAACAAGACAACAATTCGATTATCTTTGTGTGCAGAGCTTGCCTACACCTCAATGTAAAGGTCATAAATCTGGAGAACAGATAAGCTACAATCTATAGGGACAACAACACGACGTTCTACTACTCAATGGATTAGTTGCATTTTCAGAACTATAAAGGCAAACCTTAGTGGTAGATCTGTAAGCTTCTTTTCTTGTTGCTGCTTGGTATTGACGAAAGGTTTAGGTAAAGCTGGAAGTTTACCACAACAATAAAAACAGAATTGTGAATAGGGAATGCAAGATTTCAATGCAATAATGCAGAAACACACTACAATTCGTGCTTAACAGAATATCATGTGTTCACTTTATTTACAACACTGTAAATGATAAGCAACATACTGTGTAGAATTAATGTAAAATAGATACAAAGCCTAAAGCCTATGAAATTGTTAACACTAATTAATTGAAATAACAACATCTAAATAAGCATAGCCTATTTTATTATTATTACTGTAGTATTATGCTAATTTAAATATAATATATCCAATAGTCATTGTTACAAGATATGTGATAAATATCCCCGTGCATATCCTTTGAAAGAGAGACATTCCTGTTCGACTGTAGACAGAGTGATAGTTACTACGGTCTTTTTTTTCATTTGATTTATAGTCTAGTCAGTTTTGTATCATATACAACGTGATTTTCATTGATACAAAATCTAGCAGCAACAGCACATTTTTCCTCTTGAGTGAGCAATTCACAAGGACAGCTTTCCCTGCACATGAAATTCCCCATTTTCCAGTAAACCAGATAAGAGCGCAGGACAATGGTGACAATACATACTGTAACAACAACAGAGCATATATTCAGCGACAAAGCCGCTGTGGATCTGTAACGCTAAAACTCACCGATAACTGGCAGAATTAAAAAATTACCACAGTTTGGCAAATAAATAGAACAGTTTACATACAGTTACATACAGTATTACCAACACTCTACAATGTAAGGTTTATGGTTACACCTCAAACAATGGATTTTAGTAATGTAAATATTAATTAGCAAATATTAATGGCTTGGGTTATGAAGAGCATCCGGCAGTATGGTGCAGCACTCCCCCACACAAACACACACACACATGTATATACACACACACACACACGCATTATACACACTATATGGGCCATTCTACGGCAATTCGTGCAGTGTGAGACTCGGAAACATCTTGAATTTTTTTGTTTCCACAAATTTTGATATATGCAGAATTGTATAATATCCAAGGTACACTTTTCTAGTAATGGCTGCAGTTGACTCTCATATTGTATTTTCAGAAAATGCTGGAATATTTTCCTTGTACCAAATTCGTCTACGGCTACAAACCAATATTAAATAATTTATTAAGAAGGCTTATAATGACCTATAAGATTTTGTTTACATCTACCTTATAAATATATATATTTTTTGTTTTCAGAAATATGTTACAGGTTCAATCAATAAAGATTATAATTTTAATAATGATTTTTAAGTGTAATTTATGAGATTTGTATTGTATTTTGAACCGCAATCTTTCTTGTAGAAGGCATAAAGTTTACTCGATACTGATTTCAAAGTTAAGGTTACATTCGATTTGAATATGCCTTGAACCAAACACTATCATAACATCTTCAGTTGATAATTCAATATACTTATTTTCGACAAATACCTCCATGTTCAAGTAACTCGCAGCATTTTTGGTAGTGACATTGATGTTTTGGTATGACCACAATCTTTAGTTTGCCATTTTTAGTCGTGACATGATGTTTTAGTAGTGACCACAATACTTTCAGTTTGCCATAGGCTGAATCAAACTGTCACATTTTATGTTAATATAAATAAATAACTATGATGCACCTATGCAGTCAGTACATATCGCAAGAACACACAGCTGAAAACCTTTGGTCTAATCGAACATTTGCGTACCTAGGTGTATTAACGTTCCCTGAGATTTGTTTTCAATAATGAGTGAATAATGAGAGGCTTTTATGCTTATCAAAAGCTATTTCATATCATATAATGCTCATACTGGGGCCTATGGACTAAGTAAAAGAAAATCGCCATTATACCGCTAACAAGGCTCAAAATAGCCCCAGACTAACACAGTAACATACTAAGGGTCTACACATTGAAGCAGAGATGAACTTCGTAAGTGTACAACCAGGTTAGAGCAAGATACTGTATAAAGACAGTTCACTTCATGTTTACAGACAGGAGCCATCTTAGAATATCAGTCTCGAGTAAGTGGAACCAGAGGCCGGTGCTAAGTAAGCTGAACTGTATGAAGTTCAGCAAACTTATGAAGTGTATGAATGCGATCAGGATCGAACTTATCGAGAACTATATTGTAAAATGGCTCCTGCTTATATACATGAAGTGAACATGTCTTTATAACGTATTGTTTTATTGAACGGTTTGTACACTTACAAGTTCTCAATGTTCAGTTTTGCATGACGTCCTAATATGTTATCTGTTCAGTCTGGGTGATTTGAGCCTTGTCGTGGTATGATTACGATTTCTACTTTAGTCAATGCCCATATAGCGTTATCACGCTAGAACAGTTTTTAGAGATAAAATCTTGTATTCGAACTATTATGAAAACAAATCTCAGGGAAAGATATGACTAGATCCAATATGTTTTATTAGACCAAAGGCTAATTATTGGCCAAAGTTCTATTTAAGTAATGTAACCTCATCACATTACAAATTAAACAAAATCTTGCATACTGAACACTAAAACACTACTAAAACATACTACAGTAGTATATTATTTGCACAACTGTACTAAAATGTAGTTTATTCCTCCAAATAAAGGATTATGTGTTCCCTTTGTCGCTACCAAAACAATAATGTCACAACCAAAACTTCGAAGACGTGTTTCAGTTGTGACTGTTTTGGTAGTGACAATTTAGCTACTTCCAAGCCTAGCTCGAAGATGCTGAACACAGCAAATGGTTAGCGATCGCTCAGTCAGAACAGTTGAAAACCATATGACAACTAAATTTTATGAATAGTGCTCAAAAAAGTTTTCTCGAATAGCAGAAAAAATGAGTTTGGTCAGCATGACATTACTTAAAGTTACACACAGATTTTTGCGACTTTAGAACACATTACCTAAAATGATAAAATCAATTGCTCACCATATAGCACATGAGAGAAGGGACAGGAAATGTTCTCCTGATCAAAAATGTAGTATGGTTAAAATGAGTCTCAGCCAATGGACTACGACATTCATTGTTTTAGTCAGTGACATGAAAATGCGGGACATGTTTTTTTTAGATAAAGTTTCATGATTTAAAAATAAAAAATATTATAAATATATTTTTTAATTTCATTTTAAAAAGAAAATATATATATTTATTTTTCAAACAAGAATGGAAAAATTTGCAAAAAATTTTGAATATGCAGTTTCACAAGTTGAAATTTAGGGCTTAGGGTTTGGACAGCCACCTCCTAATTGAAAGTAGCCCATAGAATTCTGTTTTTCTATATATGAGGCTTACTGATATCTTAAAGGATATTATATTGGTTTAAATAGGATCGACTGAAGGATCTTATCAACATCTACAGGTTTTAATAATTAAATGCTTTTCAAATGTGTTTTCGGCATAAGGACAGCAGTTTGCACCAATTCTGTAAAATGGCCCACAATGCTATCTATATAGTATATAGTATGCATATACACTTCAGATATAAGACGCATTCCACACCAAACATCACACACACATGTATATATACACACACACACACATTATACACACATATATATATATATATATATACTATGATATATATATATATATATATATATATATATATATATATATATACATATATACATATACAGAAAATATATCTGTAATTATGTATACTATATGTATACATTATTATATTCTGTGTCTATTACCTATAATATTTCTTTAGATATGGGTCATGTTACTCCATTCAACTATGATCAACAATATTTCTAGCTTATAATTTGGCATGAGTTTGAAATAATGCAGCATGAAAATCAGAAAACAGCTGAAAGTATGTGCAATGCAGCAACCACCTAGTTTCTTTTTGCACCACTAGCATGTGCTGCTGCCCGGACATGTGTTTGTCAGTTTAACGTTCAGCCCAATGGAATCAGGTGAATGATAGCATAGATTACTACACAACTCACACTCTGTTGTACCATTTTGATTCATCAGTGTGCACTGCACCAAATAAGCATAGCATCTAATGAGTCTCTGCACAAACAGATGTACCCAAAGGACATTTGCTAAGTCTTAATTACAATCCTCTTACACAAATCAGAGCCAAGGCGGTCTGGCTACCTTATAAACCCTTGCAAACACAATGAAGTGACTACAGTGTAAAGCAAGATTCCCCAAATGTTTATGCACATGTTCCAGTTACACCTTATGAATATTGTTGATCAAAAAACACTATTACCTATGGGGAAAAACCCATGGACACTCATAAAACAATTTTGCAGCGATGCTCAGATGTGCAGATATGCCCTTTGATAGATTGCCCAAATCCATCTCTTAAATCTAAATACAGTGGTTTCCATGACGACAGTGTCTTTGACTTTAACAGATGGTGATGCAGGTACCCCATTCATCTCTTGGGCCTTCTTTTTGGTCTCTCTCTCTCTCTCTGTGTGTGTGTGTGTGTGTGACACTCTCTTGATTTCTATCAATGCTCACAGGTATCAGAGGTCTATGTCAGCAGGGACTATATTTCACTGCAAACCACTGACTGTGCTTTTGTGCAAACTTAAAGTATGGTAAATCAAATACTTTTGCATTCAGATAACTGATGAAAAACGGAAACAGTGTGTAGTTTTGTGATGTCACAATGAAATATATACAAATCTGTGCAAAGAGATATAAGAAGAAGAGTTGTATGAGTAATAGTAGCCTATTAGTAATCATAATCTATCTATCTATCTATCTATCTATCTATCTATCTATCTATCTATACTATCTATCTATCTATCTATTCTATTCCCAAGTTGTACTCTCCTTTTATGATCATGATGCCTCTAAATTGTGTAATTCATAACAGGCATCGTTGATAATATGGCTGCAAATCATAGAAAACAAACAGCATTCTTTTAATTGGAATTAGGTTTTAGCTCCCTGTCTTCTCTAACCTTGTCAAACTCTCTCAGCTCAGAGAAGCCTGTGAATTTAATATTCCCTGAATAAAATCATTTAAACAGAGTCTGCTGTCAGTGCTGCTGTCAGAGCTACTGTAAATGAATTGTTCTTTCATATTTCTCAATAGTTAAATAAAGTGATGTGTGATCATTTGGGGGAAAAATAACGTGCCATGAATATTGAACATGCCATTGCATTATAGCACAACAGTGATATGCAATTAATATCTTGTCAAGCAAATCAAAAGTCTTCAAAGCAATGGAGCAACGCATAAAAAGTTCTCAATCTGAAACGATGCCTGGAGTAATTACTCAGATTTTATGTCAAGGTCAATATAAACATTTGAGCAAATAAGAAAAAAGGACACAAAACAAATTGCCATTCAAGGTCCACAAGGCCTGTTCTTCATTATGCAAATATATAAACTAAAGTTAGCCTGATTTAATGGGAGGACCAAAGAAACCCAATATCGACTCCAGCTCACTTATTCTGAGCTGCAGCAGAGATGCAGAGAGTCTCATCAAGCATGATTAACAAAACTCAGAGACAGTGCTGTCGTCACACACGGATTAATTAACTGCACATAGATAAATCCTGGGATTTGTAACAGAGAGCATAACATAAAGTCTAGACTCTATAAGCTATTATCTGTTATGGTCCACAAGTTCATTGATCAACTTATGTTGTTAAGCTAACCTTTTTTCTTTGGCCGTGTCTACACCAGAGAAATAGCTTTTATATGCAAGCTCTGTATCAAGTCCAATGACATGTAAAAAAAAAAAAAAGTTTTCTAAGCAGGACTTATTTTAAGAGATGTGCCGATATTAAATGCGCTGACACAATAAGCTGATAATTATTTTGTTGTGTATTATATTTTGTTATTTCAGATAAATGTTATGGCAGATGATAAATGATATATGGCAATAAATAGAAAAATAAAACCCCAAAAAACACACATTTGTATGAATTAACGGCAAGTGAATTTAGCATCAACATATTATAACATATAGTAAGAAAAAAGTTATTTAATCTGAGATTTGCTCAAAATAAAATAAAAAGTGTTATTAAATTGTTAGTGTTTTTAATAATTATGTAACAGTTATAAAGCAAAGGTAATCTAAATGTAAAAATATAAAACAGAAAATTGACAAATATAAATAAAAAACATATACTAGCCAATAAACAGATATAATACTGATATATTGTCATGTCTCCGATCAATAATAAACTAAACTGCTAAGATTAAATTCCAAAAATAAATCTTGAATGCATTGACACTATTTTATGCAGTCAAGCTTCGCAACAAATCTTGCATCAGAAAATTATAACACTTCACACATCTTTCATCTGCTTATATGTGCGAGAAAATTCACCTCTTATCTTGTAGCGTAAAATCCTACAAAATTATATAAACTTCACTTAATATTAATAAATGCTATGATATTTTACAGATATTTCTCACATTCCAGGAATTTCACAAGAGAACTTTCCCATCAAATTACCATAACTACAAAGCAGCCAAGATCCTCAGGAAAGAGGGATTTGGGAAAATTCCATTGTTACAATTCGAACAAGACATGTAAAATCTAAACCTAAGGCGTGTTCTTTGTACTCTTTTTCGACAGCACAAATCTACTAAACCCATCAAACAGTCTGCGCATTGTAGTGCTCCAGGGATTCATTTCCTAAAGCAGAAACAGTAAAAAACCAGACAACATATGAGAAGCTCTGAAGCTTTATGAATCCGTCTGTGTGATGCTCAGTGGGCTTTTTCCACTCATTTTCAAAGCATCATTTTAAAGTAACACAATCCCAATAATAGAGTGCCGTGTGCACCGAACGTGATAACGATAGAGTACTCTGAATTAAATAACCAGTTACCTGAAAAAATACAAACTTTGTTTCCATTTAAAATAATGGCAAAACTGTGATGTGCAACATGTAACATTGTTTCCAGATGAATCAAACCAGGCAGTTCTGGAACTTTAATGACTGAATCACTAATTAAACTATCAGCAGAAATCAAACTTAACCACCAAGCGCCAAATACACTACATGTCTTTTTTTATGGCACATTTAAATACCCTCAGCTGTTAAATTTGAATAAAACTGATCAACATAAATACAATTGCTACAAAGTCAAAGCCCCACAGGATGTTTAATAAATAAACAGACTTGGTCCAAAACTGCCCATGTTGCTAAATAAAATGCAATTCTATTGGCACTGAGAAGTTGAAATTTCCTAACAGATGCATGAGATGCCAGCTGGGTAACACGTAAAAAAAAGTCAAGATTAATTTCTCCGATTACAAGATGAGGTAGCTAAACAGCTAGAAACAGTTTTGGCGTGCCTGTTACTCTGAGAAAGCCAGGAACCAGGACACAAATATTAGGTGTAAATAACAGCAGATCTGCAGTGCAGCACAAAATCAGATTCTGACACCATCTAGTTTGCTCCTTCCAGACACAGAACGCATTTAAGTCATTACCAAGAGCACAGCGATCCCATAAAGCTAATGAATTGCTTTCAATCCTATCTGATCTCCATGACTATTACATTGCACTTGGCACTCACGTCATCACTCCTTTGTACGTTTGCATGGAACACTGAGGTCTTACCTTAGGATACTGCTGCACCGGGATCAGGACGCGCTCTGATAGCTTGATGTTTTTGTTGCTGATGATATCCAAGTATTTCTTCACCTCACCATCTTTCCTCAACTCGACGCGCTTCGAACTTTTCAATCTCTAAATGAAAGAAAAACAGTGTTGGTTCAAATAATGCCTTGATCGACCCAGAAAATCAGGAAAAAACTCCAAAAAAGGCTTTCAGATCTTCTCAGCTTCCAGCGGAACATTTATTAACAACAATTAAACACTCATCGTAGAAACGCATCAACAGTAACTTGACGGCGTAAGCCTACTAAGCCCTCATTCGCATGACAAACACAAATTGAAAAGCTGCTGCGCACAACTGTAATATTTTGTGCTTGAGGAATTTATGGTGCGTTTGAGAATTGAGCCGAAGACTTAGCAGCCACACAACATTAAAGAGGCTTGAAATGAAGCTGTCACCTGGCTTCCTCAAAGGAACCCCTTCTGTCGCTGCTGAATTAATGCTCAGCAGAATTGAGAATTATGAACCTGTACAACTCGTGTAAAAACATGGAGCGAGAAAAGGAAGGGAAGGGAAGTCAGCAGGTGAAGGGAGACCATTATATTTCACCTCCCCACTGGCTGAGACTCTCAGCTGCTTATACCTGCAGAAAACCATATTGTTTCACTCTCACTTCTATGCATGTAGCAGCGGGGAATCAGTCTGAATTTCATTCCAATGCCTTTTCAAGCACTGGAAGGTTTGGTGTCTGATTGGTTCTCTTGTCCCCTTATACATTTAAAGGACACTCTCTCTCTGTATGGTTCCTCTGTAATGATAGCAGAATATTTTTTATTTCTAAATAAACTGCTTATTGTTTTAACAAAGCTTTGCAATAGCTAGAAAACAATTATTTGCCAGTTATAATATAATCTTTTGGAATTATGTGCAAAAACAGAGGATTAACCTAGGCGTCCAATCAGAGTAACCACAAGTGTAGACCTAGTTCAGCACATTAACAAAGAACATGTTTCACTAATCTTTGAAAATCAGAAGGTAGGCCAACTTTGCGCCCTTTAAAAATACAATTTCCAGCATATCGATAGATATCTCAACTTTTTTGACTCCAATGTCTCCTGTCGTTCAACCCAATATTCAAAGTTCAGTGTTGAAAGATATTTCCAATTTTAAGACGAAGTTGCTTGTTTTTAAACGTTTTAATGATTTCAAAATGAATTAACCAAGATTAATTTTGTGGTTCCAGAAGATGCTCCACAACCTGCTATATGTGTCTCCGCCTGAGCAATGAGCAAGTGATCTATCGAACTCGTTGCCGAGCAGCAAATGCAAACAAAATGAAAGTGGAATGAAAATGCGCTCCTCATTTATGCTTCACGGACCACTTATTAGTTTGGACCAATAATAGACAGCGCACTGAGCGCAGCGCCCCAAACTTGCCAGTCACGGGCCGATGGGAAACGACTTACTGACGACACAGCTTAATGCTGATTGGTTTAAACAACTGTGATGTATTGCTCTCTCTCTTTTTTTACCTCTATATGTTGTCATGGCTGAAGCAGCATGCAAAACCAAGAAGCCAAAGGTTTTGTCGGAGGACAGTAGAAAGAGAAATAGACCAAATAAAAGGCAGGATGAGGATCAATATTGGTCCAGCGTTCGCTCGCTGGCGTGAGCTAAAGGAGGAGGAGGGGTGCCCGACTGATGCTGGCCGTCAAAAACTAAATAAATCAGTAATGGTGATGTTCTTAATGGTGTGTACAAGTTTGGTAGGGGCTACAGTCTTGCAAGTAAATAATACATGATTAGACGGACACAATAAAAGGATAACTATCCTATGTCTTCAGGCTGATGGTCATGATTGTTTATTTATTTTTCAGGTGAAAGTGTCTTGCCTTAGGCTATAATGCAAATCGATTTTTCAAATTTGCAGATTTATCTATGGTAGCTTGATATTATAATATTGACGATATGGCTATTATCTACCAAGAAACATTTAATTGAATTAGCATATCCATTATGTAAAACAGTAGCCAATGGGCTACTATAAAGACACTGACTTGTAAACGTGAGCTACGCGATCTTTTGGTGTTTGATCTAAAATAATAATAAAGTACCTGGGATGAAGACATTTCACACGCAACACTGGAGTCTGCCCAAGACGTGAGAACGCCTTCTGCAGAGTTCGGGGTATCGCTTGTCAACAAATGCACGGGTGTATGCCCTGGTGTAACCATGACAGATTTTACGACAGTAGTATTAAACAATACGGTTTCCCAACTATAGGGGAACCCCGAGAGCAAAATTTCTAAAGTTACCTAATGCTGCTTTAAGAAAACTCTTATTTAAACACGTATTTAAAAAAAATACCACTGTAAACATTAGGATGTTTATTGGCTATTTTCATTACTTGAAGGAACAATATGCAAGATTTTTCACCACCAGGGCTCGCTCACCTGTTATAACAACAAAGGCGTTTATTAATGACGTTTGTTCCGCATTAAGTGGAATTATGGATTTTGTTCGTCAACCTGATGGATCTTTTATGGATGAGTAAATACACTGATGTTTATTAACATGATTGTGGTACACTGTAAACCCTAATGTGGTCTTTACTTAAACAATCAAGTGTACTTGACTGAACATTACTTTAAATTTAGTATTTTAGCCCTGTCACTCAAAAATATAAGTTCAAATAACTTATTTACCATAAAAAATACATAAACTTAAGATTTCAAGTGCTGTGAGCTCAAAATCATGATTCATTCTTACAAAAGGTCCTTTTCACAAATGTTGTTTTCTTGACTGTGAAATTAATACATTCATACATGCTTTATTCAAGTGCAAGGTGTCATTCTTATTTTACCAGAAAACAAATGGCTTTCATTCATTTCAGTTATTGATTTTTTTAAACCTGATACTTTAAACTTTAAACAGCAAAATCCCCAGTGTTAAATTAACACTGCTTCAGTGTTTGTATGAGTCCACACTCAAGAGTGTTATAAGTAACACTGGAGCAGTGTTAAAGTTAATAAGATAATTTAGTGATTAATTGAGTGATGATTGAGCATCATTTGTACAAGTTCTGAAAGTTATGAAGCAGGGCGCGAATTGCTAGACATATACCAGCACCACATTCAACGCAAGTCCTGCGGATATAAAAGAATAAGGACATTTACATTCATTACTGAACTAAGTGCTTAATAAATAATCACACAGGTCAGTTTATTAGAGAAATTAAACTTGGGGTAACGCGGCACTGTTTCACTTGCTCTAACAGTTACACTCACACTAAATGCCATTTGAGGGTGGAATGTTGTTAATTAGGTTGTTTGTTGGCTGTTTGAGACTAAGCTAGATTAACATTAGATAATAACATACAGATCATATTCTAACTTTTCATCATGTTGAACTACATAACATTGATTGGTTTTATGTACATTTGCTCACCTGTTTAATAAAGTAACATGCAACACAAGCGTCTCTGTCAAGTCAAAGTTAGTCACGGACGTGGCGCTCTGGCATCTCGAAAAGATGTTGATCTTCGTTTTAGTCCTTTTTTGTCTCAAAGTCTGCTTGCCATGGTCCATAACGTTTGAACAAAACAACAACAGCATGAGAATCCTTCTAGGCATGAAGGGTATAACCGGCCCAGTTGTCAATGCCTGTCGCCATGGTTACTATTGCAGTATGAGGTCAAATCTGGCGGAAACTGGAGATAACGCGCATATGACGTCATTGACTGGCGACTTCTCACCCCTGTTCACACGCCCCGTTTCCTTGGCACAATTCTGTCGCAATTTACAAATAGTTGATAATCAATTAAAAATATATTGGCCTAATGGTTTTTGGATATTTTATTGCAAAAATCCTGCATACTGTACCTTTATTATACATTTTTCACTCTTTTTGCTTTTTAATTAATATTAAGATTATGAATAATAATAACTAAAGTTAATTTCATCTACTGTACATCCTAAATTAAGCTTAGCGCTTTATTGTCAGCAGCACCAGTGCTACCAGATCTTTTTTTAGAACTCAGTGGCTCCGGTGATGCTGCCCTCAAATGTTAGTCTGGAGCCCAGTGAACTTAAAGTAAAATTGCAAATTGTAATATCTGTACGTTAAGTCTGTTTATTATTAAATAATTTGTCAGAATTACAGTTATTTTGGTGGAAATTTGAATAATTGCATTGCAAGCTGATTTAAGGTGTGACCCTAAATTTTCTACTTTTCTACGCTACAGCGCTCCTGCACCCTTTCTTGCTATTGTCCTTTTGCAGATTCTTTGCTATTAGTCACTTACAGCCACCTGAGAGTAAGTGTAAGGGCAAGTTTAAAGCAGTGGTTCAGTGGAAACCAGGGCTGCGTTTTCCCAGAAGCGTTGTAAGCCTAAGTTGATCGTAGGTGGCAATTTTTCAGTGATCAACTTAAGCTAACGATGCTTTGGGAAACCCAGACCAGGAGACTGGGTTTCACTTGGGGCCCTTAGCAAAATTCCAAGTGGGCTGTGCAGATATTCAAATTTATAAATAATTTTTAATATGTTAAAATAATAAATCTAATCTAAAAGTCAGAATTGTGAGATGCATACTCGCAATTGTGAGATAAAAAGTGCCAATTCCCCTTTAAAATGTTTTATTCTGTGGCGGAAACAAGCTTCCATAAAAGGGAGACCTGACAATATGAAATGCAAATAAATTATTTAAGGGAAAGTGCCTATGGACACATCCTGAAATAATATTTGTTTCTGCAAAAATAGACATAAAATGTATGAATGTGAGGAAAGTATAACCTCTTTGTCCTCTTGCTTATGAATATATATGCATTTGATACATGAAAAGCACTTCAGTGCAGACTTAGTAACTGCAAATGTATCTCATTGTAATGCACAGGAATGCTATTTTTTTTGCACAGAAAAGATCTGATCACTCAAAATACAAAGCTGCTGTATTCCTTTGACTTTTTGCATCAGACGAACTGCCAGTGAACTGAAAAGCAAACAAATTCAACATGAAACTAACAACAGTGCTGTAAGGATCTGTGTTTTTGGATCTTATTGATTTTGGATGGCCTTAAAACTGACGAAATGTCACCTCTTGAGTACTACCACGCAAGCATGCATGAAAACCCTAACTAACAAATGTCTCTGGATGCTATTTAGAAGATGGTCATCATGATCTTATTGAGTGAGTAAAAGACCAAAAAGTCCACAAATGGGCTTTTAGTTATATCCATTTAACAATTTCAAGGGTGAGTGGCCTTGTGGAATGACTATCACAGTATAATAGGAACGAGCAGGCTTAAATTCTGGTCTGGCATCTTTCTCTGTCATCTGTTGTTACACACTTCCAAAAACAATTCACCCCAGCTTGTTTAAGGAGTCCCCTATACGGTCACCAACGCATTAAAATAAATATAAAAAAAAACTTTCAAGCATTCAAATCCAAAAACAAATGTAAAAAGAATCTATTAAAAACCAGCTAAATCTATTTGCTGCACAATTTGTTCATTTATAAATTCCATCCTCTTGACATTTCAATAAGCAGGGAAAAATGTGCATCTCACAGAATGAAACTGAAATGAAAAATGTCATTTGGCTCTGTGAAGTTTCTCTATGGTTGTAGTTCACAAGAACATTCTAGACTGAATTTTATGATCCTTGTTAAGCTTGAACCATTTTTTTGGATGCTTGATCCATCCAAATAATAATGTTTTACAAAGACAAACGAAAATGTGAAAAGACCTTTGGGCCTAAACAATCTGAGGTCAATCCATTACCACAAATTGACCAAAAAAACAGGCTGGTATGGTTTTTCGAATATTACCATTATTATTGTCATCGCCCGCAGTATTGTTCCCTAATATATTATACATTTTTTACCCTTGATTTCACCTTTTTCAAACAATCCATCAAAAAGACAACCAAAGTGAACCCTAAAAATCTGAAGATATCATCCTACTGGCTGGAAAATAAAAATTTTAACTGAAAATGACTTTCACATTGTAAAATACGATCATCTGAGCTCTTGATCAGGACCCCATGGAACATGGAAATTCAAAAATCAATCATATTAGGATAATAATGCTATGAAAATGGAGGTAAATCACCCTTTGTTCTAGTAAAATGCATTTTTCAACCTAAAATCATTTCAAGGTTATTCATTACAATTCCTTTGTGTTCACTGTTTCCTCTGTAATCTGTAAGAAATCAGTGCACAATTGCTTCGCTCTCCTGACACACTCATACAAAGCTGCAAAGTTGTATTTTCAAGAAAGATTACTAGCTAAAAGTGATGACTGACAGGATATACGAGGATGCAACTAGTTTGGGCTAATTGTATGTTACTCAAACCAGCCCTCTTAAGAATGTACCATGGAAAATAATCACAAACCAATCCCATTCAGGAAAAGACAACATAAGTTTATAATGAAAATCCCACATTGAAGGATATGCTTGATCTGTAATAAAAACCCAATTTGGAACACTTTCAGTCATGGAGCTGTAAAAAGTATTTAGCTGGCAAATAACAGTGCAGGAAACATGGAAAAGTGTACACAGTTCTACCGTAACAACACAAAGCTGGTTGAAAAATGTCAAATACTGCTTAATATCAATATTCTTGTGCATGTAAATGCAGTCATATCCAAAGAGTGAGATCTTCAAGTAATACTTTGCCATTTAACAGTTTATAATTTGACATGTTTGAACATGTCACTTCCCAGCACTATGTTTTCACAATAGGCTTCATAATATTTGTTTCAGATGAGTTTGGGAAACTCGTTTCAGTTTCTGAATATTATGATGGTTCCATCTTCTGCCGATCTCAAACCCAAGACATTACTAGAAACCTCTTCTCTTTTCATTTCTTTCCCCATCATAAATCACCTTGCACCATCCATCACCCTAATTTACATTACTTAATTAACCTTACTGGCCCAGCGGGAATGTAGATATTTCTTTATAGTAATATTTACATGTCGTACAGCTCAACACACTGGACCATTAATCTTTTACACAAAAACTTCTAAGCACAATTAGATGCTTCTAAGTTCATGTCTCCGAAACAAATTTGTTGTAATGGTTAAACAACAATTCAGGGTGAATGATAATGGTTTTTCCCGGAGGTTTCTCTAGTGGGCAGGAAAAGACACCAAATGGTAATTTTTGAACCTCCACAGTAAAGCATCCTGTCTTGCTTCATAATTAGAATAAAAGTGAGCCTGACGTGTGCTGCATCACTCCTCTCCCCTGCTCTCTAATAAGCAGGAAAATAAACTGTCAGGTCAAAAGGATAGCTGGTTGACAGATGCCAGCACAGTTGGTTTCTGCACATTTCGGGGAGCCATAACAAAGTTAGAGTTCCGCTGAAACGAATCAGGAGATTTAATGTGTAACAAAGGGTTTTTAAAATGTAATTATCATCTAATCATGTTTTTAAAATATCAGCTATAATACACAGACCTGTTTACACCAGAATGTCAAATTTCACCTAGCAGGTAGAATACGTTTTATATTGATATACTCCAAAGTTAAGTGTCACATGATCCTTCAGGGCTCAACGCTAAGGATTTTTTCTACTGGCCTGACTGTTTTTTGCATCTGTCAATTTACGTCAATGCAATACTGATACTGTGCACATGCGTTTTGAGTCATTAAATCATGTTTAATTTGGACTTCTCTGTGCATGCTCTTTGAGGAGGACCCCATTTACCTCCATTATATGACTGACAGACAAGAACGGTTTGACCTAAAAATATCAGAAATTAAAAATACTGTGGAAACAAATACACCTACATTTTGGATGCCCTTGAGGTAAGCTAAAACATATCAAAAATTAATTTCAAAGTGAACAATCCCTTTAAGACATAACCACCTAGGTTTCCTAGAATATTTTAATTTTGACAATTTTGTGTGAATGTGCCTGTTCAAGTGCAAGATGACATGAAAAAGAACAATTCAGTATTTGCTCTCTTCACACGAGCCCACTGAGTGCTAAATTGAGTTCTCTATTGGCTCTTCTTGTGCTTGAATACCGGGAATTTAAAATATTTCTATTTAAGGCTCAAAAACGCATGAAACTGATTAAACTTAATTAAATGTTTATCGAGGATTTCATAGAAAGTTGAAAATGAACAGCATTTATTTGAATTACTTTTGTAACATTATGTGACTGTGACTTTTGATTAATTTAATATCTTCCCTTGCGGAATACGATCATTAATTTCTTCCAAAAACAAAAATCTTACTGTCCCCAAACTTTTTAATGATATACTGTACACACACACACAGAACCAAAGTGTTTTGATGTTCATTAATTTGAGAAAAGACTGACTTATTTGTTCATTAAACATACATGTATGCACATATTACAGAATGCAGACAGTTGGGCTGTATTCATGCAGCTTTGGACATCTCAATAACAGTAACACGGAGACAAAAAAACAAACATGCCTAAAATCATTCTGACATGCTTTTTAGCAAATCTCTTTTCTCCATTACAATTTAAATGGCTCCCCAAATCACAAGAAGATTCCTTAATTGAACTTTTGCCGGGGGCTCATATTATGCATGAATAAGAACATGATTGTGTGGTTGTCATGCACTGAAAAGGACAAAATTCTGTCTGCTCCAGCTTTGCTCAGTCTCCTTTCACACAGCTCTACAGATGAGCATCGAGAAGAGCACAGCGACAAAGACTGCAAGCTTTTAGATCCCACACATTTGCCTCACCTGTGTGAAGCCTCCAATATATTCAAAAATGAAATCACATACTTAATCCATTTTCATTTGCTAAAGTGCACATTAACATCTGTCATATGTATAATATTTAGCAAACACATGCAAATTATTCCAGAAGCACAAGGACAAGTCCATTCGAACCGCTGTCAGCCTTCTCCTATTCTCCCCGAAGAATAGCGTTTCATCACATACCCGAGCATACTCGCATGAGACTGCTCTCAAAGCAAGTGTAAAGGCATCCCATTTTTAGAATGTGTTGCTGCAACAGCAAGAAGAAAAAGAAACCTGCCATCCAGCCAGAGAAACAAAGGCACTCTGGGAACCCTTTGTTCCAGCTGGAGTTTCAGGCACAATCTATAGAATGCACTTCACTGTACGTATATATATCTACAGCAAACCCAAGTTGCCTGTGCCAGTTATGTTACTGAGAAACCGCAAGGAAAAATAAATGGTGGTAAAAATATCCTGGTGGAATTTATAAAGACAATAGCCTACCTTTCAT